>VXBO01007654.1:144748-210137 GCA_013400135.1 Rhinoptilus africanus | reverse complement strand
TTTTTTTTTTTTAAATCTTTCAGATGGGAATCAGATATTCCTAATACACAGCTGGTCTCCACCAATGGCCAAGTATAATTTTTCTTATACCGGCATATAATTCCAGGTGAAATTAATTAGTTGGAATTCTTCATCAGGTAACACACTAATAAAATACAATGCAAGTAATTACAAATGCAAATATGGAGAAGAGAGCAGTAAAACTTAGATATGTCATTTCAGTCCTACAAAAAGGCATCTGTCAATTTAGATCTTTAGTGCATGCACTCACACACACACACACATACGCAAAAAAAAGCCTTTAAAAATAAAAATGTAAACAAGTCCCAGTTCACATCGTAAGATTAAAGCTGTAATAAAGGGAGAGAACACAAGCCAAGAACACCCCCTGGGAGAAGGAGGAAAGTGTGTTAAAATGCTTGGGTTGTTTATGAACTAAGTGTTTGGAGATCTCTCAGTGTGAATGAAGGAGTTGGAGTATTTTAGAGGACCCACAGGGAGATTGTCTACTACTATAGAGAGTCACTAAAGCCTGTTTTGCTCAGTATACCCAGCTATCAGAAAGAAAACATTAGTCCTGATAGAAGTGAGTGCAATCTACCACCTGCAATGGGAACTACGTTGTTGAAAGGGAGGGAATTTGCCCCACAAAAGAGCCCATCTTTGTTGAGTTGTTTAATTTCATCTACAAATGGGGCTAAGTTATTTCCTAAGTTAAAACCACAAAACCTGACATTGCAGAAGTTTGACTCCAGGCAGAGCAGAGCATCATTTCCATGACTAAGGTATAATTCCCTTTCCATTGCATCTTTCATCACATCCAAGGTATAGGTTCATCTTTTTTTTTTTAACTGTGCACATTTCAGCTGGTGCCAGTAAGACGTGAGCTTTTTCTGTCTTTCCTTTTGATGGTAATTTTGGCCAAAACAGAGTGCTACACGCCACTCTCAAAACCCATTCTGCTGTGTGGTGTGGAGCTGTGGAGTTCAGCCTTCCATAAGGTCAATGCCAGGTCCACAGGCGGCAGGACCAGGTGGATTAGGAGATAACACAGATGTGAGCTGTCTCCTAGGGACCATCCGCTGTAAACTCAAAGTTCCTCTCCCATAGAGGAGGCCTCCCAGAGAGGGAGAGACCAGAGTGATCTTGCACATCTTTAAGATGAATCACAGATCAGAGCTCTGATTTAGGTTTCACAGCTCTGACAAATGCTTGAAAGGAATACCAAATAGTGACTCATATCAGACCTTCTTATACAGACCAGGTGAAATGAGGAAAAGCAGCAGGATTCATATGTGTCCCAAACACCTAACCCTTTTCAGCCTCAGCCATTCAAGGTTTATAAGATGGCAATGCTTAGAAAAAAGGAGACACTTGGATCGGCACTGCACCAGTTAGACCAGGTGGACTGACACCCTTCACTACCTCACAAAACATGAAATATCTTTAAACTATGTCTGTTGAATCTCTTAGAGGGAATATAGTGCTCACGATCTGACCTTCCAGTGGTTTATTCTTCCTGAATGCTAACATTTGACATGTGGATTTAAATGATTTGGAGGTCTTCAGTTGTTCTGATAATACTTAAAAGGCACACTTCCCGGTAACATCAACCTCTCTGAAGTGGGAGAAAGATGGTTCCCATCGCAAAGCACATTTTTACTCTGTGTATCCATTCAGCCTTCAAGCCTCCTCTATGGGGGTGGTGGGCAGAGGGAGGGAAGCAAGATAAATAAATACATAAAATGAAGCTGCCAACTGTTCCACAACGGAAAGGTTTTTACGATCCACAAGTCCATTAGGAATTCAACAGAAGCAACTAATTACAAGAACCAAACAATCCTCCTCCCCAAAGTGCAGCATACGGAAATGACCTGTTAGAAAGATGGATGCCAAAAATGTTTGCCAGCAGCAGGGACGGGGTTTGCCCCGTGCTGGAGCTGGAAGGGCACCGCTGGCACACACGCTGTCTCCCACTCTACCTGTGTATCCACACTTCCAGAAGAGTCTGCCACGCTGTGCAGTGCGAACATGCTGAGGCTGTACAACATCTGTGCCAGCACTTCTGCATCCTTATAAATCATTTCCCAGCTCTTGCTGGGGCAACAAGGAAGAAAATGTTGGCATATAAATGTAAATCACTGTATGTCCTCTGGAATAGCATAATCATTGTGTTGATTTACCAGCCATGCACTATTCCCGGGGACGGATGGGAAGTATTGGCAAAGAAAGGTCTCTACTTCCAGCAAAAGAACAGATTTGCTGAACTACACAAAAGGGGTTGGAATAATCAGAGATGCTTCTGTCTATGAAATTTGTTTCCTGTTAGAGGGAGCATGAGGGCTTCACCTCATTGCAGGCTGAAATGTAATTACTTCACCTCTGGTCATGTCCAAAATAAAAGTGTACAGGGACGTTATTGAATCAGTTACATGGTGAGCACATAAGGGCAATTTTTTCCCCTCTTCTGTGGGGTGGATACCTCTGAAATCCCTGGCTGCATGCGTTCCCAGGTAGAACTGAGACATTCTGAGATACTGAACAAAATGCGTGAATAGTCCAAAATCACAAAAGCATGTTCCCAAATAAGGAATTCACCAAACTGAATAAATTACAGCTTACTTATTCTCCTTGCCTTAAAACTCAACTAGGGAAACTTAGCTCAATTAATGTCAGTGACAAAATTCTCACTGGGACGAAAGTTTCACCCATCAAATCTAATGTCACTTTGTGACTACAGCTGTGAAGCCTAGGACTCATAGGGCTTTGTGCATTTTTTTCTCTGAAATTTTTAGTTAAAACAAGCTATCATCTTTAATCTCTCACCACCTACAAATTCGTTATGAAAAGAACACGATTATTCTATCAGACAATAAGAGCATCAACCTAAAGCCACACCAATTGAATGAAATGCACACTACTGAATTCATACTTTCTCATTACCTTCTACCAATAACAGTTTAATTTTCCATACCGTATTGACCACAATGAAATATGTAAAGCAATTTTACAAACATTTCAGGATTTTGTGGCAGATTGCCAGACTGCTTTTCTTATATGACAGTTACGTGATGCTAACAATTACTATCAAGCCACACACTGATATTTCATAATAATACTATTCTCTCACAATTTTCTGTCTGTATTTTGCACCCGTGCTTTATGAACACACAATCCCTCGAACACACACAGTCTGGTACGTTTCATTATATTATCTGCTCCAGTTTTACTGCTGAAGCTGAAAACCTTTTGTGAGTCCCACCATACACCAGGGGCTGAATTCAGTCTGTGCATACCAGGGCACAAGCAGAACCATACAAAAAAATCATGAGATACAAATTTTTGTGCTAGGGCATCTATACTGCAGTTTTAAAATATATGTATGTAAGTACCACCTGTGAAATAGCATGTTGTATTTCAAAGCAATACTGTAGCGTTAGTCTGAATACTTTAAAAGTATTTTTACTGCTTTTACCTTTATGTGTAAGCCAGATATTTTTGTCGACTTTTCTTAGGTCCCAGGATTTTTTTCCATTTATATAACTCTTTTATTATGAAAGACCCAGACACTTCATAATCTTTGAGTGTGTGCATGACAGAAGGTAGTAATGTCCCAGATCAAAATTCCAAATAATACAAAAATCAGAAGATTTTTTGTCACGCCTATATAAACCAAAACCTGTGATAGCAGATACTATGTTTGGTAACAAAATTTCCAGAATTATATACACAGAATAGTGTATATTATATATGACTTCATTACTATAGACTTCATGTTTCTACATTATACATTATGATTATATGCCATTATTATAGATTTAATTTTATATATAATTATTATATACTATTTCATGATCAACCAGTACCTTACTGTGAAGAAGATCACTAAAGACCAAACAAAGCAAGGCAAAAAGCAGACAAAGCCAAACATCAGAATATATCTTTACAAGGAAAAAAGTGCCAGAGTAACTCTGATGTGTAGGTAACTTATTTTTAATGCTTCTAGTGAACAATAACAGGCAGCAAATTGCACAGCAATCAGGGTATCCAGAATGATAAAAAGAACAACTAATATTTCAAGAAGTTAAACCGTAGGCTTTCCAACACATCTGAGACCTAAAAATATTCTTCTTCAAGTAACATATGTTACTTGAATGCCCATCAACTAATCTAAGTAAGTTACACAAGATGCATTTCAGGATGGGAGGTGTCATTACCTGGTAGTGCCAGCTTTCTCTTCAGGACAGCTGAGCAACTTGTTTACGCTAGAAATTTGTACAACCAACTTTACCTCAGACAAGCAGCTAAGATGCAGGCAGAATGCATTTGGGGACATAAGTGAAGAGTTCTACAGAAGTTACCTTGCTGTTCACTGGAGACCCAGCCAAGCAAGAAAAAAACCTGTTTTCAGAAACCCTACTCAGCGGTGACAAACTCCGTACAGCTTGGAACTTGCAGATTCATGTTCCCAAATTAAACTTTTTTTTTGTTTGTTTTTTTTAAATAGCTGCCAGGTACACGTGTCCATGACCTCAGAGTCCATGCCCAAGAATTAAGTAAGCACAGTCAGAAAATGGACGCTAGATGTATGGGTCTTCACTCTTACAACATCACAGAAACCTGACGGACTAGCACCAATCTCAACCCACCTTTTCCCAAAGGAAAATGTATTTCCTGCTTTTCCTGAAGTGCTCCTACTGATGATCATGATTATGTCCTCCTATCCACCACTGCATAAAAAGATATTCAGTACTAACAGCTATACTCCAGACTTCCAACTCTGTTTTCTAATAAGAAATAAAAATAAGAAAACAAAATCAACAGTGCCATTTGGCAGACATCCAAAAGGTGTGGCAAGCAGACTGGGGGCCAATGCTCAGGGATTTCAGGTTCTTATTTGGGCATATGGCTCTTTCATAAGACACAGCTCTACACATTATGTGCAACACAATGAATGCTGCCTATCATCTAATATTATTTCTCTACCTCCAAAAGAGAAACAGAAGTGAATAGAAATGAACTTAACAGCCTCAGGTCTTTCCTACCAAATTCATCTCACCAGCATACTGAAGTCAGATAGGTCTCCGTCGCCAAGGCAGCCGCCAACAAATTTCCAGCTGAGTCTTACCTCAATACCCTATTACTATTTCATGTCTGACCTGAAATCGTGAAATGAGCTGGTGAGGTAACATATGAAGAAGTTCTAGCAATACACTTTGTTTCAAATGCAAATAATATCATCTACCAGCATTCACTTAAAACCAAAACAAAGCAATGCCTAGATGAAGGCCAGCTGGTTAAAGTAATTCTCATATCCACACAAATAAACCAAACCCTATAAATACTCATTAAGATACTTCTCCCATACTCCATTAAAAAAATGTGAGATTGCTATTTATTGTTGTTATTCTATATGTTAAATAAAATCTTGGGATACAGTTAGACAAAAAGGTGCTAGGGGACACATAAAAAGAGAGGAGGAGAGACAGAGAGAGAAAGAAAATACCGCCTTTTTGGAAATGAGACTCACTTTATTGAAGAAATAAAGATTTGCTATATAAAGTAAAATACTAATCACTGCAGTTTGCATAAAAGCTCTGCCTACAGAGTCTGCATAAGAGATACTTCTCTAACTTCTGTGTTTCCCTTGCTTTCTTTTTATTTATCATTTATTTGTTCTTCTGTTCTCTTGACAGAAAAAAGAAAAAGGTGGGTAGTCAGGCAGCTAGGAATTGTAAGTTAAGAAATAAAGTTTTTTCTGCATTTTAAAAAAATACATTCTAAGAAAATCCCTTAACAAACCCACTCATTACCTTGACCAGATTCTCAGGTGTTATAAGGGGATTTGGCTCTGCTGGTGTTTTTAGCTGGGATCTCTTAGCAGAACACCTAACTCTGAAGTTTGGTATTCAGATTTGCTACAATTTGCCATGGCGTTTTGATAAGTATGCCTAGTTGTTATGTCTTCCACCTCTATAGGCATCATGCCAGTAGATGCTACTAATTAACAATAAACCAAAGCACTATAGAAAAATCAAAATGCATTTAGGTTCGTCATTTTTTTTTGGTGTTTGGATTTTTGTATTTATTTTAAATACAGAGCAATTACAATAAACAGAGACCACTTCAGGCTTTTAAAAGTTATTTTGCAGGACCCTTTTTCCTTCTATTGGTGCTCTCTTCTTGATTCCTTGTTTTGTTAAGTTATATGTTTCCTGATGCAATAAGTCTCTGAAGTGGAGGTATTTATAGTTTGTCTGGACAGTCCCCAGGAAAATGGGACCCCAAGCCATGATTTACTTTTCTAACTTATAAATATTTAGGAAATTATTGTAACAAAATATATGATAAAGCTTAATGAATGTTGGAAATATCATAGAGGTGTGTAGGTACTGCAGATAATTAATTGATTATCTGCTAAAATCTAGAAACTTCCTCATGAAAATACAATAGAGAAAAGACAGTTACATGACTTGATGCTTTCTCTTCTTTAGCATCTTCAATTTTAATGAAAAGTCTTTAATGTGGAGTAAATCATGGTTGGCAACCGAAAAATGCTTCCTCTCAGATTATTTATTCTGCTTCTGCTACGCCCAACCATCAGTTTTAATTCTGAAGTACAGCTGAGTTTAGCAGTGCTATGGGGATTCACCTTCTTTGAGGACAACAAAACATCCTGGAGAGAAACAAATAGCTGTGCTATATTCCTGCTATGTACCAAGCAGACACCTAAGTTCACTTGTACTTCTGGAGTATAAGTAGCATCTATCTGTACTGTGGATGCAGCGTAATGATTGGGAAGCAGATTTTCACCAGTATATAGGCGAGCAATTATACAGACATGAGTCAGTGGTCATTGGTCAGAGAGATGGCAAGGCTGCTCAAATCCTGATGTTTAACGATAGGCCCTTTGCCTTGAATAATTACAAATCCTATATGGCTGACATGTCTTAATTCATGAGATCCTGGAGTGTATAATTGGATAGAAGCATCAACTTGATTACACTAGTGAACTTGCTTTCCAGAGGAAAAAGAAAAAGTGATAACAGGCTTCTTTGTCATCAAAGGGTAAAGAAATGTGACAATCTGGGAACCAGTTTTAGGACCCCATCTGCTAAACCAGAGAGAAATCAAGATTTTACAGTTCTATAAATATTTTAGTGTATGCCATCATTTATGAACTCTGGCAGCTATCATAAAATCTCTCTGACTTTTGTTACAACTGCATATAAGGCCAGAAAATTGCATCTCATGGTAAACCATAAAAACCTAAGTAAAAGCACCATTCCTTTCAGTATATTCTAAAAATATACAACCTCCCTGTCAGTACATGGCAGGGTAGTTACCATCCCAAGATGCCTGTTTCTCTCTCATTTTTTTTTATCTGATCTTACCCTGGTCTTTTCAAACCCTTTTGTATTTCAGTATCCTTTTATGTTCCATAAATAACAGCCATCACAATATAACAGCTGAAATAGCTTTTACTTTGTCACAACGTACTGTAAGCAAGAGACACTTGGGTGATGCTAATGCCGTGGATACAGGAAGAATTTATGCTGACCTTTTCTCTAATTGTTCCTGAAATGATTTTCATTCGGTGGTGAGTTTCTTTAGAGCCCTGAAAGGGACCTAGCCTCAGAGCAGGTTCTGATGCTTTAATCACTCAGCAGAAAAACCTCTGCAAAAAAAGATATAAGTAAAGAGTTACACTGAGATTAACAATGCGCCTTTTAAACTTAAACCCACGGTCCTGCCTGGTGTTACAAAGTGTCTCTGAAAGATATAGAGATCAGGTATCATCAACTTTGTGATTGCAGAGGGTATTCTGACATTCCAGGTGGGATCTGCACAGTTTGAACTATAAGACAGTACTGGCTGAAACCATGTGCCAGACTGACTAATAGTAATTTATAGTTTATCTCAGCAAAATTTCTAGAATACACTTCCTTGAACAGCTCTTGGGGGAAGGGCCAAACAAGAAGAGAGACAATCCCTCTATTACCAATAAACACAGAAGTCAACAGGTTATCAGAGATCCTAAATTCAGGAAAGAAATTTACCAAATTTAAGGCTAAATTGGTGTTTAGACAGCACAGGATGTAAAATCTCTGTCATCTCATTTGCACAGGCAAAACAGAAAGCTGAACACTGAAGTGGCTGCGCAAGCAAGTATTTGCAAAATAGAACTTCAAACTTCCTCTAGCTCCTACTATTACTATGCCTTCGGACCTGCATTTGTTTTTATTGAACTTATGGTTTGTTCTTTCATAAAAAATACAGGGTAGTCACACATATGTCTATATGCATATATATATATATGTATGTGTATGTATATATGCACATTATGTACTATATAAATCTATATATATGAGGTATTTATGGGCAGTAAAAGAATAAATACTCAATAATATTTTTTTCTTTCTTTTCTAGTGCATTCAAATTTTTGCTAATTAATTTGTTGTGTCCTCTTTTAAAAAATTAGAATGCTTGGTCAACACCTGGAAAAATTATTATGGAAATTTGTCCTCGAGATAACAACTCCATTGACCTCATCTTAGTTACCAGAGAGGTTAATTTAGTGACTGGTGTCTGAGTAAATGTAAGAGAGATTTCAGTAATTTTTTAAAGGTCATGTTCCATTCAATAGCAGTTCTGCTTCTTTTTCAAGAAGAATTACTCTTCCACAATGAGCACACCAATTCCTATACAGAGTGGAATCGTTTAGGACAGCTTTAAAGTATTTTGGAGTCTGATTAAAAATGATCTCCTATCGACTGTAGGAACGGTTTTGCTCTTTGCATTACCTCTTCTTTAGTCTCAGCTCCATTAGATAATCTAGGTGATGGAGGCTAAGAAAATGCATCCCACTCCAAAAAAATCTCCATCACTGTATTCTCTTTCATACCTTTCACCTTTCAGGTTATTTTTTTTAGCCTTTAGGTGTTCTAAAGAAAACTGAAAGAAGGATAGACGTGGGTCTGCTCAAGCTACTGCCCATTTCTTGAAAATTCATTCATCTCGTTTTAGGCAGGATTCCCCTCAGAATCCGTGTATTGGTCCAAACCTTGAAAACATCTGGTTTGTAAAACTCTGAAGCCATCAGGTAATGATTTCGTCAGGAAAATAATTTTATTTTTTCTTTTACTGTCCATGATATTTCATGGCCTGATAAGCAAGGAACACTTCTGCTACACTAAAATATTTAGGCAATGAACGTAGTCCACATGGGATGTATAACTAAAGTTTTACTATATTATGGTCTTCCAGATGTTTCATCTTTGGACAAACATACTCTCTTTCTTCCTTTAGTGACTTCCAGGTTGCTACTCCCCCAAAACATTGTTTTCTTATATTCTATAAAACTGTCTTTTCTATCAGTTTAACATAATGCTTTTTCCCTGTGTCACATCCTGAGAATGAAAAAAAGTCTATGATCTAATCCGCCTTCCATTTACACCAGTGCAAGTTCATTGATGACATCAGTGCTCCATCTAATTTACGACAGGAGGAGAAGGAAGCTGAGAGTCTCTCAACTTTTTCAGAAATAGGCTTTAAGCCAAACTCTGTGAAGTCACTGGGAGCTTTTCCATGAATTTCACTGAGCTCTGCATCAGAGTTCTAACGAGGAGTCTGATGGCCTTGACACCAGCAGCAGCTGACTTCAGGAGAGGCTACACAGCACTGAGAAACAATGAGCTCAATGGATGCACAAGGATTTTCTGCTGGATTTTCCCCCTTGAAATTCAGTGAATGAAATCAGAATATGGAGACAAGAGAACTCCCAACATCAACAGAACTGCAATTTTCAGAATGAAATCAGAATATGGAGACAAGAGAACTCCCAACATCAACAGAACTGCAATTTCATCCACTTTTCGAGTACAAATACACAGCTTAAGTTTCACTTATTATAAGCATCTGTACTAGAAAAATGCAGTGACTTTGGGACACCCAGGGAGAAAGCATGGGAACTATCAGGCTGCGTACTTTTTGCAGCATACTTTTTAAAATATCACAAAGCTCCAGCCTATTCAAAGAGAAAGAGGTAAAACTTAAATGAAGGGCTAAGAGGAACGACCAAAAGGAAAAGAGGTAAACACTTCACCCATAAACCAGAAATCTGTAACCTATTCCATCCTGTGGGATAGCAACATCCACTTTCCCTTTAGCAAATTGCCCTGGACTACATCCCTTTTCAGGGCAAATTGTTACAGAGTGCATAAGCAACACTGATAATAAATCTTAATGGTGGTCAGAAGGAAAACAGTAAATAGCTTCCCTGAATACTTTCAAGCTTTCTATATATGCTGTTAAAGATACAACACTCATTTCTTTAAATAGGCATCTTTTCTTAAAAAAACAATCTTTCTGTTGCCCAGCACTCCAACCTTTAAAAATTAAAATCTCTTTTCCCTTGCTTATTCGGGTTCTAATTCAATCAGGCATGAGTTCTTCATGTCTTGTGGCTGGTGTTAGATCACAAGTCCCTCCTCATTACACTCTATGCAGAAAGCCTACGCAGTGTGCTCAGATTGCTCTTGACTTGTGAAAAAGTTGGAAAGGTCTCTCTGCTCACTTGCTAATGTACATGGGATTTCTGAGGAGACAGCAGGACAGTCATTCAGGCTCAACCTCAGTACACCTTTCCTTGTTCCTTCTAGCTTTCTTCTTCAACAACTTCTGTCATCACCATCAGCCATTCCTTTTGGCCTGGATAAGGAGCATGTACTCCTGGACTACCCTGGAAGAGGCGGCATCATCAGTTGCCTATGAGACAGATACCGTAATTGACAGTCCACAAACAAATACAATGAGAGCACAAACAAGATCTCAAATGTAGTTCAATTCAGAAAAAAAAAAAAAAAGCAAGAACCAAGTTTTCAGGTGGAAGTGAGGTTTGCCATTTACCAGACTGTCCATATAACACGTGGACTCTGCAGAGTGTTTTTAGGGGAGAAAGTGACTGGTTTAGTCCTCCAGGCTTCTGTTTTTTGCTTAATTGGTTTAAAGCATTTTCAATTTTGTTTATTTAATGATAAGGGTTGAAATAATTGCTATTATTTAATGATATAATAGTCACGCTTATTTCTGCACACCTTTTGCAAAAGAGACAAGAGCATCTTTGGATGTGAAGTTCTAGTCCTACCTTAGCAAGTTTCCCACCTCTTCCCCGATGCAATGTCACGTCTCTGTGGAAACACCACCAAAACCAGCTCACAGCGATCACTTTACCCTAACACATAGTGGTGAACTTGGGTGAAAATATAAGGCTGGGAACTGATGGGCCTGGGAATGCCTCTGCCAGGAGGACAGCAACCTCAGGCTGGAAAGCAGGCAGTCACCTCAGCCAGCGACTGCGTGCTGGATAGTGCGATCCCAAGCCCTCACTACGTGCAAATAGGTCAGTGCTGATTTATAGCCAGTGAGATGCTGTCTTTGATTTTCATCCCTGCTTCTGACAGTACTCCTACATGTGTTTCATTCTAGCCCATGATTAAGCTGTACAGAGCTCACTCAAGCAGTTGTTTAAAATTAAACAGATATTTCAGGGCTTTCCTTAGTTTCATCCTTTACCTAGCCCTTCTCTGGAGAGCAGGCTGGTCTGCTAGGCTGAAAACATCTCCAAATTAATAGGTCTGCTGCCAGTCCAGGGATAATCATCACATGAAGGGTATCTTGTGTCTTCAAGTTCCCAACAGAGTAAGAACATGCACATTTATTACACAACAACCTCCCTTCTCTGTACAGCCAGGCAGAGTTGTGACTGATAAAAGGCAGAAGCCTGCTAAGAAGGTAATGCCCAAGCAGAAAGGCCATCTGGGCAGAATCACACCAAAGTTGGGTTGTGCTGTCCCTCATGAGTGCATAGTGATGCTTAATCAAAAGGCTCTGGTGAGTCGTAACCCCTGAGAGCACAGCTCGTGGCACCAGAGGTCAGTAACCAAATCCCACGTCAGAACGTCAGGCAAGTGCTTGACTTCCTCTGGTGCACTGTTTTGTAAACATTCAGAAATGAAAGATACAATTAATCTAGTTGCTTTCTTGCCCCACTGTTGGACGTAAAGATTTGAAGGTAATATCTGAATATTCCTGAGAGGGAGCATGGTTTTCATTAAAGGCAATGAATAGAGGCTCAGCTGTGGGTTTCCAGAGAAACACCTGGAAAGCAGATCAGCACAGGTCCTTACAACTCAGCTGTCCCACAGATAGCAGCAGCTCACCAGCTCGGGGACATAACCTAACAGAGCAAAGGTATCTTAGGGCTATGGTTAATTACACGCCACCCCCACTGGTCAGTGTATTTAGCTGGCCACGTGCATACGCGTAGCCCATACCAGACACAATTAATTTAGTTAAGCTTATCTCCGTGTCTCCCGCTGTGTGACGGCTTGGCCATCCAAGTATATGCATATCATCAGTTGAGGCAACTTATCTTGCAACTGATACCTTGATGTGTTCATATCACACTGATAGTGCACAGCCGCCATGGGGGTAATCAAGCTTATATGGTGTCATATGTCATCTCTAAAGGTGATTAAAAACATCTCAAACAGAAATAAGTAAAAAGACGGAAGTTTCCCCATCGAGGGAGAGATTACATCAGAGATAACTGTACACTTGCAAAAAAAGTAGATGCTACACCAAAGCATGTCTAAAAATGGCAAGTGTCATTTAAAGAGATAGAAACCAAAACCAGAGGTCCTTCCATATTCCCATCAGAGAAAAAGTGGGAGAACCCTTCCAAAAGGAGAGATCATCACTCAATCCCTTCTGCTTGCACAATGGCATGTAGGAAATGGGCCAAGAGCATTTAGCATCTGGTTGTGAAGCAGGCACTGGTACCACCAGCAGGTGAACCGGAGGTCAGCAGAGAGTCTGCTAGAGTCTTTAATGACAGGTCAAACGACATGTGGCTCATTATAAATGTTAATACCATGCTGTCTGGGTACAGCACAGTACTCCCTAGCCTGGATACTCAGGGCACATTATTCGTGAGGTTTTGTCAGAGAATGAGATGTAACTTCATTGTGCTTTGCTATTTTCTTTAGGTGACAACCACGCAGTGTAACTGTGCTTGATTATCTTTTGCTGGAATGGACACTTGTGTTGAAATCTCCAAAAGATGTGCATTGCTGCAAGCCATGTTTCAAACTTAGAGACTTTCAAGAGGTTTAGCCTATTCAGACCTGCTTAATTAATATGCCTCTTTTCAGTCATCATCTCCAAGACTGTTGACACCAATATATTCTTTTAAAAGCTCAATTAAATTTCCCAGTTTTGCTTTGCATGACTTTTAATTTATGGTTACTTTATTCCCACACTTTTAGGGACAGATACCCACTGAGTTTACTTGGTAGGCAGAGAAGATAGCCCCTTTCCATAGAAATTAATTCAGTTTTATGTTTTTCAGAATCTAGTTGGTTGAGGGAAAAATTCAGTATAAAACTCTCAGACGTTTTGATCTCTCCATAGAGACCAAGTTTATGGACATGAAGAGCAATCAGCTGACTGCTGTAAAAAGCTCTGTCGTATGAAAAGACTGTGATTACTAAACTCAAGCCAGAAGAATCTGACCCTTTTTATTGCTAACCAGTAACAGAACTTTTTTTAACAGATTTTGTTTTGCCATAAATGTTACATATACTTTTAGCAAATTTTCCTGCTACCTTTTTTTTGGGGGGGTAGAAATTGTTCCAGGAAATAATCTTTTAAACTAAATATTTATCAAAACATTACAGTAAGAACATAAACATTTCAGTTTTGGCCAGTGTAACTAAATCATTCAAACAGGACAAAGAAAATGTACTTCTAGTATTTAAGGTAGAGAAAATTAATACAGCATGTCATCCCATTAATTACAGCTGTTCACATTTCCTTATAAAGCCATCAAGAATGTCAGCAATCCACATTTCATCATTTCAAAGTATAGATCTAAAAGGAAAAAAATCTTACCCCTGAAGTTCAAGAAGGCATTCTAATAAAGCAAGAAGAACTGATGAAAATCAAAGACACATTGCCTTTTACAGAATTACTCACAATGATCTTCCTGAAATTGACAAAAAATTTCCCTGGCTGACTATTCTTCAAGTCGAGCAGAAATTTCCAAGCCTGACCCCTATTGACTGAAAACAGTGGGAGCCTTCTCCCTGGTATATATGAGTAGTGGATCAAATCGTCACTTAATCAAGTTTGTTCTCTAAACCAGCCCAGGAATCCAACCGTGGCATAGATAGAATAAATTAAATTATAGCTATCTGTTTGATGCTGGGAATGTATGTTTCCATTGATACATACCGGCAGTCTTAAACTACTGGGGAGTGTGTGGGTGAAAAATAGTTTGAAAAAGAGTGCACAAAAAATATTCAAAGTTGATTAAAAAAAAAAAAAAAAAAGAAAAATTTCTTTGTTTTAAAANTAGTGTCCTGTGCCACGTATGCACTGCCAAGTGGAAAGTTGCACTCATTTCAGTGCATCATTTGTCCTTATGCTACTTGTTTCCTCTTTACACTCTTAATATCTCTAGATCCTCATCATCCTCTGTAGTTGAAATATTGTTATTATTGGGTCTTCTCCACCTGCTATCTTTTCCAAATTGTATTCACAGATTATCTATTCCATCTTGTTAGAAAAGATGCTGCAGAAAACTAGGCCATATGCCAATTCCTGAAAAAACTATTTCAAACTCCCCGTATCAGAAATCTGACCATTCATCCCAACTTTCCCTTTACAAACGTTTAGCCATTTTCAGCCAATGTAATAGCATTCCCATACCTGCCAATTGGCATTGCTTTCCAAAAGCAATTTTGTGAGCCACATAACTGAATATTTTCTTAATATCCAGAAATATCCCCTCTATCCTCTTCTCTTCACCTGCCCCTTCTTTCATTCATAGAATCATAGAATGATTGGAGTTGGAAGGGGTCTTAAAGATCACCTAGTTCCAACCCCCCTGCCATGGGCAGGGACACTTTCCAGTAGGCCAGATTTCTCAAAGCCCCATCCAGCCTGGCCTTGAACACTTCCAGGGGGAACCTGTTCCAGTCTCTCACCACCCTCAGAGTACAGCATTTCTTCCTAATATCTAATCTAAATCTGCCCTCTTTCATTTTAAAACCATTATCCCTCATCCTATCACTACACTCCCTGATAAAGAGTCCCTCCCCCTTTTCCTGGAGGCCCCCTTCAGATACTGGAAGGCTGCTATAAGGTCTCCTCAGAGCCTTCTCTTCTCTGGGCTGAACAACCCCAGCTCTCTCAGCCTGTCCTCATAGGAGAGGTGCTCCATCCCTCTGATCGTTTTTGTGGCCTTTCTCTGGACTTGCTGCGGCCATATTCGTATCCTTCTTATGTTGGGGGGAAGCAGTACTCCAGGTGAGGTCTCACCAGAGCAGAGCAGAGAGGCAGAATCACCTCCCACAACCTGCTGGCCGTGCTTCTTTTGATGCACCCCAGGATGCGGTTGGCTTTCTGGGCTGCGAGCTCACATTGTCAGCTCACGTTGAACTTCTCATTAACCAACGTCCCCAAGTCCTTCTCAGGTCTGCTCTCAAGTCATTCTCCACCCAGCCTGTATGTGTCCTTGGGATTGCTGTGACCCAGGTGCAGGACCTTGCCCTTGGCATTGTTGAACGTCATGAGGTTCACAGGGGCCCATCTCTCAAGGTCCCTCTGAGTGGGGCCAGCTGAGAACAGCCACAGTACACAAGTTGATGTGTCACACCTTGGAGTAGCTTTCTACTTCTATAGTACTCTTCTTTGCTACTGATTTTCAGATTTTCTGTCCTAATAGCTCCATCATTTTACTGGACAGGCAGATTACATTTACTAGATGCTAAATGACTGAATTTCTCTTTCCCCCAATCACTTTGCCTGCACCTTACACTGCATGCTTATCTGCTCTGGTTTATGCCAGGGGGCAGTGGTTTAGATTTCAAAAGTACCTTTTAGTAATTCAGCATGTTCACAGATTTTCTTAAGATGAGGGAACTCACATCACTGTATTCTGCTGATATGTGCATTTAATTTTCTCAGGTATTTACTTACCTGTGTTTATCAATAACCATACCAGCTATGATCGTCATTGCTTCTTAATCGCCTATATGCTTTTATTTCCCTTTAAATGGTAGATTCAAAAAAAAGCAGCTTAGTGGTTCAGTCATATTAAAACCATAATTGATTTTGCCTCACTCCTCATTTATTAATGGACTTACACTACCTTCTCGCTAATAAACCTCCCAGTAATGAGTTTAGTCCACAGAGGATACATTTCCACCTCAACAAACCACCAAGCAATTTAGGACAGTTGGTAGTCTCTGCTTAAGGGAGTCCGAAAACTGGAATAGAAATTTATGCAGGCCATAATTAAAGTACTTTCACAAAGCTGTGTGGGGAGTTTACCGACATTCTTTGCACCGTGCCCATCTGTGGTCAGTGTAATTAATCCTTCCCTTGCAATCCAATAAGAACTAATCTTCTCCACTGACTATTTTTGATAAAAAGGAAGCTTCAAATACTTACGCAGTGATCAAACTCTGGTCATTGTCTTCCTTTGAACAGAAAAGGTTTGTGAAGGTGATGAGGGCAGGTCTGTTTGGAGCTGCTCAGCGCTGGGGAAGGTGTGCAGACAGCAGAAAAGCCATTCACGGGGATAATGGCTGTTCCAGATGTGTGGAAAGATCAGCACACACAGAAAAATCAGAAGCAGGACTTTGCCAGTTCACCGTTACTGGTGGGAGAAGATTACCTCACGGAAATAAAATAGAACCAGGAGTTTCTACTGGAGTTACTTAAATGAAAGCACAGTTATACACATGAGGGAGGGAAGGTCGTTGGGCTGAGAGACAATACACTGTGAGACAAGCTGAAACAGATTGCAAAGGTTTAATCATGTCCCTTTCTGCATTTAATGACAAATCCCCGTGACCTCCTTTCTTTCCAGAACTGTAAGATGTTAGGGGCAAGAAACTTATTTGTCCACCACCCAAAACACTGGTTTCACAGAATCACAGGGTTGGAAGGGACCTCTGGAGATCATCTAGTCCAACCCCCCTGCCAGAACAGGGCCACCTTAGAGCAGGTTACACAGGAACGCGTCCAGGCGGGTTTTGAATGTCTCCAGAGACGGAGACTCCACCACCTCCCTGGGCAGCCTGTGCCAGTGCTCTGCCACCCTCAAACATGGAACAGCAGGGGGATTCTCAGAAATCTAAGCTTGTAGAGATGCCTGACAAGAAACTCCTGTAACGGTGAGATTTTCTCCTGTCCTTGCACATGATTACTTAGACACAAGAGAAAGAGGACAGTGAGAGGAGTTTTCCTCCCTGATGGTCTGTGGGAGCTCTGTCACAGATCCTTTGGTGACCGATAGGAGGCTGAGGGGAAGAAAATGGGCTAAACTGGGGAAGAGTAGAGTCCTGCTGGGCTCAGCCCTCCAGCTGATGCAGCAGCCTCGTTGGAGTGACTGTTGACCAGGAGTTAGATGCTCCCTGTTTTGCTCCTCACAGGGAGGATGGTGCTGAAGTTTTGCCTTTTTTGATTTGCTGATGCTTAATGCTATTGTGCAAAGGCCTAAATACCTTCTAACGCATAAGGGAGAATCTGGTCTAGAAGGTTTAACCTTTGCATATAAATCACCTGTTTTCTTATGAATCTATCCTTTTGGGGTCTTCGGAGTTTGGAGGTATAATAACTAATGTATTTGGTGACCTCTGGGAAGGACAGTGCATCTTTCTCTTCTTGCCATTTTCTCACTCTTTCCCCTTGTTTCACACACATAAATACAAATTCTAAAGGGAGATCAGTCCAAGACTTTACATGCCTCTAGATGCAAGTAACACACAAGAAACCCACATACAATTTTATCCATGGTAATTCAACACTGATAAATAATTAACGCACACATACACAAAAAAATGCAGATGCCAATCAGTCAGAATAACAGCAAACTAAACTCCCTTTGCACTGAGATAAGCAATTCTGCTAAATGACAAGGAATGTAAAATCTGGGAGTGGATGCAGGGAGAGAATGCAGGAGAGTGCAGCTTTTCTAATACCATTTTTAGTTGTCATTAAACACAGTCAGGGTTTCCAAAGCTAAAATACATGTTAACACATTCCAAAACACTTCTATTAAAATATTTTTTCAGTACTTCAGTACAGCAAATGATGCAAAGCCAAAATTCCCCAGACAATGCACAGAACATTAGAGAATTAGTTTAACATTCTGACAACCCTGCAATTTTATTTAAACAAGTTCTTCCCTACCCAATTCCCTGCAGAGAAGTATTGTACCCTTTTGTTGATTGTAGTGGACATATTGCAGATCTCCGATTACCTTCCCAAAGGACCACCCACTACAAGAAGTTTTTTGTGTTGCAAGCACAGCTTAGCTCATTCTTCTCCCTCTCCTATTCACCTTCTTTTTTTCTTTTTTTTTTCTCCCTTTAATTTTCTTAGCATTCTCATACGCTGCAGATGAGCTGACAGACTAGCCTGCCATCTGTTCTTTCATGACATGGTGCAACCTAATCAATTATCCCCAAACCACTTTGGAGTAAATAAAATGTCTACAATAATAATAATTAGTCAGTTAAAAAGAAAACAGCATCATGCAACTCCTGGTGGGAATTAGGTAGATTTCAGAACACAGCATTTTATTATCTGAGATTATTAGACCAGAAGAAGACAACTTTGGGAGGGAAAAAAGTCACCTTCAGTAAATTATTCTCACACATGGGTATACCTAGCCTTTGGACATCTTTGACCCTTTGTAACCAATGATACCTGGTTCAAGTAAATTTGCCACTCATGGGTTTCTAAGATTTTGCTATTAATATATGCATTAGCATAAGTATGGGAATTTGTATTCGTATTAGGACTGTATTAAAATAACAATAAATATTTTTTAAAAGCAATGACCAACAGATGACATTTATATAGTGTGAAGAGGCATATATGCTTCTTCAAACATATATATAAAGCCTGACATGTCTTCAGGGAGAGATTTGCCTACAACAACCAGGAGGAGTAAAAATCCCCTGATCACCTACTTCAAGAACAGGCAAAAAGCAGAAACACTTAACTGCTGCAACCAGAAATCAGATTTGCGATATAATATTAGGAATTAAGATCAGTAAGATTGCGATTAATATCAGTGGACACCCAAGATCACACAAAGCAGGTCCTTATGAAGTTAATTTGAACATTGTTTTTCACAATGCAAGCAACTGCCTGCTATTTTAACTCTGTGACATTGTTTTAGTCAGATTACAGTAGCAATTATTCAACTTAATAAATTGCTAGGCATTTAAGATATATCTTAGCCCTCAAGTGCTTAGCACATTTGCAGGATTTTTACTTTTGCAGCATGAACGAAGCAAAAGATAAATCCAGTGAGATCATCAGCAAATTGCTAACTACAATTTTGGTCAAGGAATCGATACAATCTCAGTGCATAGATCACACTGATAGATCAGAGGGAAGAATTTCCTCATTACTGTCTTTGTTTTGAGTACCAATGCATGTCATGTGCATTGGATATTTTCTGTCCTGAAGTCAACTTGCAGAGCTATGCTACCAAACGGTATTTTTAATCAGTAAATTTTAAAAGAAAGGTTTTTTCAGCCATGTTTCTAAGTACATGGCAGTAAGTAAAATAGCTTCATCTTTTAATTATCAGCCTCTGCAAAATCAGCCTTACCAGTAAGTTAGAAAACAACATAACAATACGAGTCTGAGCTTTCTACCCAAAATCAGGCTGAGACAATGTGGACTATCTCCTGCCAAGTAAGGAGCTAGAAAAATTGTGTGAACCATCTGAGAGGCTACAACTTTGACATAGATAACTATCAGACCACCTACTGTAGTATTCTAAAGTCTAGGTAGCTCTAAACGAGAATACTGAGTACACTGAATATGTGAGTACTCATGCTGCCCCATCTGGACTGGTGGGAGACTGAGGCAATTAACCATAAAGCACAATGCGTGCCAGCAAGGAATCTCATACTTTATGATGCTGTTCTTTACAGGCTGGTTTGTGTCTGTTCTTACACATTGATGGTGAGGCACGAGGCAGACTCAAGCTTACATCCTCACGGCCTTGTTGCAACTTCTGACAAGAACATAAACAATCAAGTGGGAACATGTAGAGAGAGGGTGGAGAAAAATCTCTGCAATGATGTAGGCCAGTGCAAATAAAGCAATGAATCACAGAAGATCTTCATCAGTCCTTCCATGACTGCTCTGCTGTGATTTCTGACATGTACATATCAATATATTTGCCTGTTTAGGTTCTCATACCACTCCTCCTCCTGCGGTGGACAAATGCTTCTGACAACCTGACAATATGCTTCATTTCCAATTTTCTAGGTACCTCAAAGGAGCATTCACCTTTCTGTTGCAGCCACTAACCTCTTGCTTCTACATGTCTCGCCGTATTTCACCATCCACTTCAGAAAAGGGCTAGCAATTATTTGCCTGATGTTTCTGTAACTTTGACCACCTTGAAATGTGATTTTGTGATTTTTGTTGAAATGTAGGACATGGATCCCTTGCAGGCTTTTACAAACATGAGAGTTCCCATGTGTCGTTGACACTGATGAATTGCTAGATCACTACAGAAGAACTTGGAAATGGCAATGGAGCTGGCTCCACTGGAGTTAACTTGAGCTCCTGAGAGGTACCAGAGGGGTTTTTGATTCTTTTTAATACTTGATATCAATTAAGCGTTTAACAAGTTACAATAAAAACAGCTTTCCAATGGAATTTTTAACACAATGGAAACAAATTACCTTTGAGATGGTTATCATTTGACATCTTGAGTAGAATTAAAATAAGGAAAATGCAAACACATATTTATCCAGATTGCCCACAACGATTTGCCAGGCATCCCTGTTTCAAATCAAGTAAATCTGTGCAGCTTCTCTTTGACAACAACACAAAATCCCATGTGAAACACACTGAATGGCGCAGCTGATGCAGAATGCTTGCAGAAGATACTGCACCAAGCAGCTTTTGTTTTGAAGTGGGTACCTCTGTTATGCAATTCTCATAGAATTAGCTTATTTCAAAGAATGAAAGAAAAAAAAAAAGCCTCAGCAAACAAAACCAACAATTCCCATACATTTCTCAAGTCAGATGATATTTCCACACTTGGGCAGTCTATTCACAACAATTCTAAAATTCTGGCATTGGCACAGAGACTGTATTTGCAGCACTCAGCTGGAGTAAAGGACAAAATGGTGCCTGATGGGTAGGTGAAGGTGTTTAGTGGAAAAGAGAGGCTTCAACTCACTAAACAAGAATAGTACCAATAAATAAAAAATAGCAATGGAATGCACTAATATCAGCAATGTGCTGATTAGGCACACAAGTAGCTTTAACAGCTCCCTTCTATTTTGAGACTTTCTGTAGTCAACAAGGAAGATGAGACAGAACTACTGTGAACAACACCAGTAATTTAAGACTATGGACAGGATGTAGCTTCATTGACGTGCAAACATTAATGTAACAAGCTTAAGATCTCATCCACATAATTTTGCATGTATCCAATAAGAGAAAAGCTAAACTTAATATTAAAAACTTATGAGCAGTTCGCCAAAGTTTCATTGAGGGACAAGTCTGAGGGAGTGTGCAAGGGGTCACCTCCTCATTACACTTCTCACTCAAAATCCAGCTACAAAGGCGCAGTCAGGCCAGGGGGATGAGTAACATTTTGCCCTCTCTCTCCTTCTTTGCCCTTGGGAGAAGGGGGGAGGGAGGGACGCAGTGAATAGAAGAGAAGGCCTAGACTGTGTTTTCTGTCCATGGAGGGACACAAAGCAAACCAGAGTATGTGTGAAGGCATGGACACCATTGCTCTGAAGACTGGTAGAGGCTCTGCAGGCCACCTGTTTGGAAGGGAGAAATTGTCCCTCACTGAGCTCTCCCACATTTGTACAACATCTGACACTATCCCTTTGCAACCTCACTCTACATATGTTTTCTCACCAGCGTACACAATGTTACAGGCACCGTTCCTCCTCCCCCAAGCAAGAAGATCCTTTCATTTCACTCGGGCGCATTGTCAGATCCACAGATTCCTGCTGCTTATTCCTGGTGTGATTTCCATATGCACAGCACTTGCAGAGATGTGTGGCTGTCTCTGCAGTACAGACAGAGAGCATCATCTTTGCCCCCTCCCATGGCCAACACTCCCCTGACACTGCACATTCGTTAGAGCTTGTTTGTTCCCTCTATTCCCTACAGTGCTTGCAGAGTGTATCCAACATGACGCAGGACGCTTGGTGCTTCCCCAGACACATTACCGTTAGCAACTTTAACATCTTTCACCTCCTTTGACCTCTTTGTGATTTTCTTAGCACCTTAGAAACCCCCATGAGGATACGAAAAAAAATCCCTCCAATGCTCCATGCACACACATAGACCTTTCCCTTGCGCTGCACACAAGTTCAGTTAGATGCTCTTCAGCCTTTGATCTTCTTTAATCAGAAGAAGAAGTCGGCTGAGGAAGGAGGATATGAGCTTTCTTTCATCCCTCTTCTATTTCTTAGGTCCAATAAAGAGGACAGCACAAGGATGCTTGGGGAATTAAGTGCAAGATAATCAAAGAAATGACTGAGAGGGGTCTGCACCCTGCCAGCTCTCCGGAGCTTTGCCCCTCAACTCATGGGGCTAAGCTTTGGGGAAGGAGGGCTCCTCTGTTAACAGGGGTTAGTGTCTTTACTTCCCCCCCTGCTTCTCTACCTCCTCATGCTCATCTTTATTAGCTTTTTCACACTACACAGTCCTCTCATCGATTACAAGGGCGGGCACAAAGCAGCCTAATGATGGGTCAGTCTTAATGAGAAAAGCGGCTGCTCTTGAAGTGGTGTGGCTTCCTCCCGCACCCTGCCGAGTCCTGGCATGTAGAGCTTCGCCTCCTTTTAGAGAGCAGAGCCATGGAAAATCAACAGTGAGCAGCCTGGTGCCTCTGAACAGAAAGGGCCATGTGCATGGCTATTTAGTGCTGCAAAAGAGAGAGCATTTGCACAAACGGGAGTGAACATAAGGAGGCCTTCAGAGAAGAATGGGGCCTTGGCAAATTTATAGACTCCCCTGAAAGAAAGTGATTACAGATCATTATCCAATTGAGGCAGATTGATGGGTTAGGGTCAAAGTAATACTGCAGAGCTCACTGGAGGGACAATGCCTGCTTGTCAGTTCTGTCCGGGAAAAGAAAGAGAAGGGAAACTACCACACAGAGAGGAAAGACTTAAGCTTTTCCAGCCTCAATCTGAAAAATCGTTACTTATCTTGAACATGTGTTCTTTCAAAAAAAGAAAAAAAAAATCCCTGAAATTGCAGGAGCAGTATCACCGAGTTAAAACTTGAGCGTTCAGAAAAGTAAATAATTGTGCAAATAGCGTGCAAACAGCACCCGTGCAAAGCCCTGTGACCATTCCTCTCCGAGATCACCATGAGTATTAGCACTGCTAACGGATAAATCCCATCTTCATTTCATTTATAAAAAAAAAAATGCAAAGACATCTTCTAAAATAAATGTGTATATTTTTTTAATTTTGGTGAAAGAAGGACGGTTTTGTTAACAGCTATGGGTGAACAGATTTGAAACTCCGCAACATCTGGTCAGGCAAAACTCAGCAATACTGACATTGAATAAAACAAGAATAAATGTGCTTCTATTGTTTCTTCTGTATTGATTTTTAGAGTGTTTAAAAGTGCTTTGCATTCATGCACTTTTCAAATAGCCATAGAAATGGAAACAGCATGGCCCAAAAAGCAGCTCACAGCATTTATTGTGCATTTGCCTCCCATTTTCCAGTATGATTTTGGAATGTAAAGAATGTGAGCAAAGAGAGAAGACAATGCATTCATGAGAGACCTGATTTGTTTTTTAATTGTGTTTATTTATTAACTTCTCTGTTGTTCCCCATGTCTCAGAAGCAGAACACCACACAGACTTTAATAGATGCGTCCCCATGTCCCTGCGGACAGCAGCATAGCACTGGCCCCGTTTCAAATAAAGGCTCAGTAGGACAGCTTGCCTTGGGGCCACTGTCTTGAGAGTGTAGCAAGGGTTCCCTCAAGTTCTATTACAAAACCTCTGCAGACATGGATGTTACAGCACTAGCCATGGCTTTCCTGGCACCTCAGTGTGCTCTTACAGAGGGTGTTCAGACACAAAAGAACTTATCCTGACTCAGAGCCCATTGAAAAGAACACAGGGATTTTCTTCCCTTCTGTGGACTTTGGCTCAGGCATGAAGTAGTCCTGACAGAGTCACCGGAAAATTTTGTAGAAATACCAGGGACAGGTACTGGTCCTCTAACTCCCATCTCTCATTCCTAGCTCCCATTTCCATGCAGTAATGGAAATTACCTGTCCTGCAGCCATTAGATAAACTCTGGCTCAGCCTTGCAAATAACTCTGGATACACCCAGTCTTGCTTGTTCTCAGTTAAAGGAGCGAGGATAACAAAGGAAATATAAACATTGCTGGCTTCACACTCCTCTGCAATTTCCAAAAGTGTTAAAAGCATCAGGAAAGAATTTCAGACACTCTCTTCATGCAGTACCTCTCTTGTACAGCACATGTCTGTCTTTATGTCCATGTGGTAGCACCCCAGCTGCAGCATGGTCGTATTCCTTCTACAGAGGGTTTCTAAAAAGGGATCTTTAATACCTTTGCTGTAAGGAAAGAGATCACTCGCCAAATTCCTGCTTTTGGTGGAGTCCCCTGGACTCTTTACACCATCATTTTTATCTTTTCTATTATGATTCTCAAAGCAATTAAATTTTCAGTATAACTCACAGCCCTTCTCCACTGTCCCAAGATGGTTTGTCATCTCACTTTCTAACTATATAAACCAGAAAGGACGCCAAGTAACATTAATCTGAGAAAAATTTCTAGAAAGAGCCACAGTAGGGGGAGGAAGGGAGTGTCTGTGCAATACCATTCCAGACAAGGCATCTTCCTCCACCTCAGCATCTGGTGAAACCAGGGATATGTTACATGGTAGGGGAAAAAAATAGTCTGTTGTTCTTTGCCTACCTTATTCTGTTTACTAGGCTGGAGTTTTAATTTACACATGTATTCCCTGAACTATGCTTGACACCGAATCTTTTCCCATTTTTCTCATTCACCATTTGGTTATTGGGTGCAATGCAGGAATCCCCATGCCACACCTTCTTGAAGCTTTCAGTGTACAATGGAGTTGTAACTGAGACAGGATACCACGTACGAGACAACATACACTGTGCTAAAATATTTATCTTGCTTTCCCTTACAACTTTTCTCTTCCTTGGACTAACAGTATTCTTTCTTGCTGCGCATGGTTTAGAAACAACTTGTAGCTACTCTTCTCCTGAAGTGCTGCTTGCATTTGTTTCCACTTGCCTCCTCCAGTTCAGCAGGAGATGTGCCTATGTGCAGGACTCCATATGTTTTCAGAGATAATCTGCTTTTTACTACCAGTAAGAATAACCTTGAGTACATATTGCACTGTCATAACATATTTTCTATATGAATCAGAAAGTAAAACCGGTGCATTGGAAAAGCAGACCGTATTTTTAACAGGAAAATTCATAAACCGTGCTTTTATGAAGAGAGCAAGCTGAAGGTTGGGGGCGGGGGATATCACAGGAAAACAGATGTGTGCTTATGATCTGAACTCTCTGTCCTACCAACATCATGTTACATTGGGGTCGATCCGTGGAGAAGTCTCCCTCTAAACAGAGGCCGGGTGCTGGTCTGTCCATACCATTTCAGTGAAATCAGTGTGAGCGCACCGAGTGGAAATCAGCACAGAACAAGGTCGAGGGAGCAAAAGTGTCTGTTCCTTTCCACTCCAATCAAGAAAACTATCAGCTATTCAGGCAGGGGACCGAAGCTGGGGGGTGGGGGAGCCAACCAAAAAAAAAAGCCACAAATCCTAGAAACACTCAGCTGGGAATAGGGAGGGAAAAGAGGGTTTCTCTTAAGGACAGTTTCCGCTCTATTTATAGCTATAGTTTGTATAACGCTTAATGCTTGACCCACAGGGTTCATAGTTAAGTAAGAAAGGCACAGACGTGTATTCTAAGAATTATATTTCATCCATATGTGCAAAATAGACACAGGAGAGCTGCAGAAAACTACACACTTGGGGTAGCAACCTTCCTAGTCCAGGACCAACCTCTGAATCACGCTAAGTCTATCTTCTGGCAAATCTTGAGTTTCAGTGACAATTCTGCTTGAGTGAAAACTCAGAGAAAATTCCTGAGGCATTCAGTGTTGGTGGAAGTTTTGTCACTGACTTCACAGGATCCAGGAGTTTAGCACGAGTAAGCCTTGCTCTTTAATTGTTTTCATGGTATAATGCTTATAGTACAATAATGACAAAGAACAAGCAATCTTCCCTCAAAGAGGATGCACATACAGGTTTCTAGTCAGGCCACTGTGAAAGGGTGACAGAAGAAACTGATCCATTTCAAATTTCCAGTATCCTGGAAGACTTCCCTTTTTTTAAGTTCCTAAAGAAAAAGAAAAAAAAACAAACAAAAAACCCCACAACCCCAAACACCACAAACCAACAACTTTCTGCCTAGTATAGCGTCTTTTTTTTCCCCCCTGTTTTTAAGTAGGTAGGTTTGTTTTTTCTTTTTTTAAAGAGGGAGGCATCTTGACTGTGTGGGTGAATTGGGCTCACTAAAACATGTTTCTGCCTGCTGAGTCTTATCGTAACAGTATATGGTGGTTTTTGTGTTGATACAGCATCCTTTCTACACAGAGCTGGCAGAATACTAACAACAATTTCAGGTACATAATTTCTTTTAGAAAAAAATGTCAAAATTGGGCTGTAAGTATTATCACTTTCTCAACTCTGCCTACAAAGTGCTTGAATTACAAAGCAACTTTTATGGCTTAGTGCCTTTTTTTCCACAGGGAAGAACATCTTCCCTGTGCTCTCTGGTGGGGGACTCTAAGGGATGTTGGCATAGCAGGTGCCTATGTTCATTGTGTAGATGGGGATACGCAGTACAAAGCTCCCTGAAGATCTGCTGAAGCCTCCTTTTTACCAAAGCCAGCTCTGTTACTTCAGTTGTACCGGGCTACTGCCTTTGATTTATCAGAAGATGTATCCTGGTGTTGCATTACATATGGGTAGCAACACTATTGTAGCTGTAAAGCCTGCAAACATGAGCAACATCATGTTTATATGTTTTACATATGATTTCTATTCAGAACAACATAAGCAAGTGAAATATATTAGAAGATATTGATCAAATGAAATGTATTATAGAAATGTATTCTATAGAAACTTTTATTTATGCATAAAACGATGAGTAAAAGGGCAATTAATTTTACCCGATGAAGGGAACATGAAGACCTTCTTCCATCTAAAAATGCCTTCATATTCTCTACTATTTTTCTGTCTCTAAAGACATCTTTGGCCACTGAGATCCTGACTGTATGCACAACGAAAAGTTGAAGAACCTCTCTGCCCCAGGTCATTCCCTCCAACCAAACACAGGTCTATAACGGAGCTGAAAGTTGTTACTGCATGCCCGTTCTTTACTAGCCTGTGAAAGGACAAGGTGGACAAACTGTAGAGGGTAGACAGGCTGTAACACAATAAGAAAAATACCAAGGAAGCAGATTCAGCAAGAGGACTGAATGTGACTGATTAATTATATACTGTGCCCTTCCAAGTGGTTCTGCCCTACTGTGACTGAAGTACATAAGTGATGAAGATATTGAAGCCTATACTTTTGAGCATGTGAAAACTATTCTGTGACTAGAACAAGGGTCACATATTTTCAAAGTCAGCTCAATAAAACAAAACACCAGTCCCAATTCCTTGGACTCACTAGTTAAACCACAGCCAAAAATGTTGCCCATTTTCTCCACAGAGGACCTAGTGTATTTGTAGTCCCCAAATGCATATGGTCTAATCAAAACTGCCATACAACAAGAAGCCAGCCAAGAAACCCAGACAGTTTGGTTAATGAGACAAAGAGCAGCTTCGTATTCATTCCCGCCTAAACAAAGATCTGAGGAAGGAGTATGGGCTGAGGGGGACAGAGAGAGTACAAGTAGTACAGCAGGCCCCAAAGAGAAGGGCACAAGCAGACAGTCAATTAGGTAATGCATCCAAGCCTGATCTGAAGACCCATTGCAAACAGAACAGCCATTCATGCACCATGAGATGTAGGTCAATAGAAGTAATCACATGCTTGGCTGGTACTTATGGCTACGTTCGTGGAACATCACGTGGCAACATATGATGAAACTCAACCCCTGATCACAAACTATGGTGACAAAATGAAAAATATCTTTGATTTTTTCCCCACCTAAAAAAATAAAATCAACATTATTTTTTAAATTCAAAACACATATTTTTTCCTCCACTGAGTTCTCATCAGTCATTGAAGTGAATGTCGAAGAACGCACCATATCTTGTGCTCCCTTTCTGAAATGTTTCTCTTTCTGGTTATCTGATGATTTTTATCTTCCAGGAAAATATATCAAGCTCCTCCATGAAAACTGTAGATGTAACTACTCTTAAACACAAAGCAATTGCATTGTTTGTTTCAAGGCACACATTAATCAAAACAAACATCAGAAAATAATTTTCCTTCCTATTGGGTGCTATGTCCCATTTAGCCAGATGCATTATGTTGTTTGCCTTTTCTCTTTCTGAAGCATCTGCTAGCATTTACTGCCAGAAATGTGATAATGAGCATGGTTGACCAGTAGCATAAGCTGATAGATCCTGTGTTCTGAGCCTAAGACTAAGCAAATTGCAGATATTGCTTTCACTAATGCAAGCAACACATGCCAGCGAGCACAGCTGAAGTTTGGCCTCAGTTTTCCACAAGGACAGGACCAAGCCCATATACAGCACATTGGAAAGCCACAAAGTGGAAGGAATCCAGGCTAAAGGTTTTCCAAAAAATAATCACGCTATGGGTTCCTACAATGGCTTGTATCTCTTTCTTTGAGAGCTGAGTTAAGCTGTTCAGCTCACCAGCAAGTTTGGGCAAGGAGGTTGCTCACAGGCCAAGCCCTAAGAGCTTGCAAACAATTCTGCAACCCTTGAGCTTGTCTGCAAAGCTGCACTAAAAAAGGAAAAAAAAAAAGGTAGCACTCTGCTGGCAAACTTTTGGAAGCATTTGTAATGTTGGCAGAGCAAGGAGCTGTTGAGTTGTACTGTTCTCTTGAGGTACCTAGAGTCTAATATACAGACCTTCCATGTAGAATGGGATTTGCCCTCTTTCTTTCATCCTCTCCCTTCCTTCTGGTGCGTAGTATGTGTTTGACATCAAGAGAGAAAACAAAGAAAATAAGAAGAAACGGCAGCATGAAGCATCAGTTTTCAGTAGGGAAGCTTTTCTCATATGTTTGTTTTTCCTAGTGATACCTTGGAGGAAAGGCAATCAAAACTCCAACGGATCCCAAGAACCATATTTTCTGCAAAGAGGTTATGAAGGGAAGAAGAATAAACTTAAGGAGCACAAATGTGCTGGTTGCAAAAGTGTGGTCACAAAACAGTGTGTTAATAGGAAGGGGAAAAGAAGAGTGCAAGGTTACAGTGGCACCTACTCTGTTAAATCTGTGAATATCTGACATCGGAAACAATTCTGTTCTATCTGCCTAGTAATCTCTGAAAAATAAATGGGCCAACACAAAAAGTTTTAGGATTGCTAGTACAAAAAGTTCTTCAAATATGGAATACAACCAACAGTGTCTTTCATTCTGGTCTGGAGGAGCCCTCAAAAGCTATAAAAGAATTTGTGCAAGCCTCTTATCCTGAAATATACATGATTAGAAATCTGCTAGAATTAAGCTGCCAGAGGCGGCAGTCCTGTTACATACTGTTGGCCTGTGTGTCTGATACGTGACATTTTCCTAAATCCTGTCAGGCATAATCTGTCACATAACCATCTTTTGGATTATACTTTGAGACTGTGGTCTTTTAGCACATATATAAATGTTCTTCAAATTATGATTCTCCCCATTATGAAGATGATCACTGTTCTTGTACAGAGGAAAATATTACCAGATAACCAAATACATCCTAAAGAACAGTGCAAAGTATCAGAAGTGAGCAGAAGCACAAACCAGTCCTAAGGCTGAGACACAGTAGCAGCTGTGGCCTAAACAATTTTTGTCTCCTCTGCTTGTGCTCAAGAAATGCAGATTTGCATTTCTACCTATTCTGAGATCCACAGGTCTGAGGAAAGGACAGTACCCTCCACTATCTCTGCCACAAACTGGTCTCTAGGAAATATCTGGATGACATAGTATTTTTCCTTCTGGAGTAAAAGGATACCCCAGAATGCTGTTATTTCCTTTAATGTCAAATGGGAAGGGGTTTTGATGAGTTACTTCCCAACACATCCATGGCCTTCTGCCCCAAATCAACTAATCTTCATTGAGTTTTGCATAATGCCACGCGTAGGTGGAATTTGCCTTGATTCAGTGTGAAGCCCAAAGTCTTCTGATTCTGAATTTTGCCTGATATTAATGGATTAGGAAAATATACTGAGTGGCACTGTACCATTGTTCAGAAGAGTTGCTCTGGAAGAACCAGATGGACAATAGACATCAAACACACTACCAGTAGAGCTGTCACCACCAGTCAAAAGATGTGGACTGTGGAAAGTGATGATCTTAAACACAACACAGGATGAATAAATTTCAAATATTTAGCAGAATAGTTTGAAGGCTAGCAACTTGCAAATGAGACTGTCGTGGCAATGATGAGCAGTTCACATATTCTATAGTGCATTATTTCATTTTGTTTTGTCCCTAGAGAAAATGCATTGGATTGTAGCAGTATGAACAGATTATGTGGGACAAGCAGGAGTGGGAAACATCAGGGTCCCACTGAACCTATTCTGGAACATCTGTTGTTCAACCTAGTCACAAATGATTTGGAAGACAGGGTCAACAATGAGGTGACTAAGTTTGGTGTTGATACAAAATGATCTGTGGTCATCAAACTGACTGTGAACAGCTGCAGAAGGATATCATGGTATTGAGTGACTGGGTAAAAATATGGCATATGGAATACCTTGCTGATAAGTCCAAAATAATGCATATGGGAAAACCATATGTCACTGTGTATAACCGTGCCATGTCCAGTACTGCATCTGCTTCTAGATACCTGACATCTTGGAAGGGATGTAGTAGAGTTGGGATAGTAGAGAGCAGAGCAGTGGAGATGATCAGAAGTATGAAACTGCTTCTTTATGTGGAGAGACTAAATAACCTGGGATGCTTTTGCTGTGAAAGACACACCTAAAATGCTAGAATGTGACTGAAGTTCATAAAATCATGAATGTCATGAAGAAAATGAATGCGGATTATTTTCCTTTTGTGTTATGTCATATGTATAATATGTGTGTTCATGCTATTTTCCGTAGCCTAAAAAGAAGGGACCACAACGGAAAGCGACAGGCAGCCTGTTTAGAACAAATGAAAGGAAGTGCTTGTCCTCAAGAGAGACAGTTTTATCAATGGGATGCTTAGGGTGCCAAAAGTATAAGTGAGTTCAAAACATCCTTAGACATACTCTTGAAGGAAAAGTCCATTGGGACATCTTAAACCCAAAGACAGAAATACAATACCAAGCTCAGGAAGGGAATGTTTTCAGGCCTGGAGGGCTACACCAGAGGCAGCATCACTCTGTGCTCACCCCACTGTCACCCTCGCTCCCCAGGTTCCTATTACCCACCACAGTCAGAGACACTTGCACTTATATTGCACCAGAGAGGAAAGTCTGGGCTATATGAATATTCCTCTGAGGAATCTATAAAAATTCAAGGACAGTGAAACTTAAAACTGTTTTTTTTTTTTAAGGAAATCAACTCAGGATTTCCCATTATAGCGACAAGTGTTTGTTGTATCCACCACTTCCAACAGTTATATTTGTAGTTTAATCCTCCAATTTGGTCAATACCCTCCCAAGCACTCCAGGTCTTTGAATGCAAAAGAAGTTATACACAAGTAAGCCAGGAGTGGACACGCTTGGTTGCCTGGTTGTTTAATTAGAAACTGAAGCAAAAGGCATCCTGCCGCAGGGAGACAAACCGGGCTGCAGACTGTGACACTGCCATAGCCTTGCTCTGTCTCTCTTTAGCCTTAAGCAAATCTGATCTTGGGCATCCTGACCCTGACTAATTGCATACTGTTTCCTGTGATGCTGAGAAGCTCCTTCCACCCATTGCTGGACTATTAAGCTTCTCTGCTCTGGCTGATAATTAAGCAACAGAATGCCCAACTTTTTTTGTTGCTGTTGTTTTGGGTTGGGTTTTTTTTTTTTTTGCATCCTTCTTCCCTCCTCCTCCCCAATCCCCTGATATACAAAGGGCAGCTGGATGCTTCATTTGTCATCTTGTCACACTGTTGAGAGGCAAAGATGTCATATCACCTTTCAGAAGACAAGGAAGGTGATAAATGCACTAACTTGAGAGACAAAGCGTCAGGACACCAATGAAAATCTCTAGTGACTAGACAGCAAGGAGGACCTCATTTTAAGAGACTCTGTAAAGGAAAGACAACTTTATCAGCCTATGCAAATGTCAAGTCTAAAGTACGCTGGTTTAACACAGCAGCGTATTTTTCTGTCAGGAACAAAAGTATATGCATTATAGAGAATTATTTGCAAGTAACTGTGTAAACAAGTTTAAATGTCATGCGTAAAATAAGTGAGATAACATCTAGAAGAGACTGGTATCTTGATATATAGATATACAAAAATATAATGTGGCCTAGATTGTAGGACTTGTTTTTCAGATTTATTTTTTTTCCAATTGAATAGGAATTGTTTGGGAGAATGGCATGTATTTTTTGATATTGTAACGAAAATGGCAACTAAAATAATTCATCAAAATTCTACCAGCCTTACAGGCTTCGCTTGGCCATTATATTAGTTTATTAGGTAAAATTAAATAAAAAGACTTTAAATGAATTATAACCAGCTTGCAAAATAACAAATATATTGTGTATGAGAAAATTAGCTCCATCTGATGTGCACCAGCCACCATATGTAAAATGCCCATTATTTGTCCTGTCCCTTTGAAAAATCATTTTATTGGAATGTATCAGTTAAACTAAAACACATGACCCTCCTTCTTGTGACATGAAAGAAACCACTGAAGAGAAGTCGTCTTTTTTTTTTTCCCTCCCCTCTACTCATGTGAACTTTCTGGGAAAAAAGCAGCTTCAAGGATTTTTATCAACGTCTGTGTAATGACAAGTGCATCACATGCATCCTGAACCATTAGCTGCCTACATCTGAAAGAATTTGGTCAACATTTAGGAATTCACTTAATGAAAGGCTGGCCTATTAAAGCTCTGCTAGCTTTGGAAGTTGATTGAGCCTTTCTTTTCAACTTCCTGCATCGTTGTAAATGATGCTATGCAGTGCCCTCATGTGATATAGTCTAGACAACAAGCTTGCATTGTAACACCAAAAAAATCCAAGTACCAGGTGATACATTTCTGCTCAGAGATGCAACTATGCAATACAAAGCTCTTTACAAATCTCTGTGTGAAATCACGATTTTAAAAAGTGACAGCTCCAAAAAGCATCTATTTATATTGTGGAGAGATAAAGGAACAACACTTCCCTCATACATCCACATGACATTTGAATCAGCAATTAAATAAATAGAAAATCAGTAAAAAGCTAAGAGTCAATGGACAACATTTCTTCCCTCAGACCACTGAAACCAACACAAACCAGAATTAGGCCCCATAACTACTGGCTTTTAATTTTTGGAGGAAAGATGAACTTGCTTTTTTAATGACTTGACACTCCTGATGTTTCAAGACCATCGTGAAGCAGGCTGTGAGAGCAGCAGGCTCTGCACTCCGCAGTTATTGCTGTCTTATGACACCTGTTGATTAGCCTAATTGCCTGACATAGGGGAACATCTAACAGGATGGCACTAAACAAAGACAAAGTTAGCAGGGGGAGGACATACCAGAAGGGGAGGCCACTGGCTGGTCGAGCACTCACTTCCATCCCAAACACAGCTACGTTTTTGGGTTTATGGGACAAGCAAGATGTGTTTTCTCAAAATCGCAGAGAAATAGGTTTCCTTTGTATGACCTCATTTTCTTTTCACGGCTTTTGTGAGTCTAAGCACTACAAAACAGTGTCAGATGGGCAGAGCTGGAAACTGGAATCATTAAGAAAAAATGTTTAATCTTGTTGTTTTGGGATTTTCAGGCAAAATGCCCGTGAATGAGGATGGGACTGGATTCTACTTCCATGGGATAGGTAAAGCACAGGGAACAACGTGTAAGAGTTATTCCGCCTCCGAGGCTTGGGAAGAGCGTTGTGTCACAAACACTTGGCACAGGGTCCCTCAATGAGACATGTGATGAATAGCTTATGAAATTACATTTATGAAATTAAATTTAATTTTAGAACAAAACTACAGACAGCATGCATTCCAGCTAATTTTTCTTTAGGCTCCAAGGACTGAGTGGGGGGTTTTTTGGGTTTGTTTTTTTTTGTTTCCCAAACTGATTACCTACTTAACTCCTCAAATAATTACCCTCGTTGACTTTGATCTGTAGTTACTAGTGGAATAACATCACCTTCTAGGAGGGCAGGTTGCCAGCTTCCTTCAAATGAAAGGCCTGGGCTTATGAAGTCATTTCTTGATGATCTCACCAACTATCTTCTTGTCTCTGATCTTCCCTTTTGGGTAAGGTTATTGGGAAAGATGAGTAAGGTAACTGTAGTCTCAGGACAAATTTATCCTCATATATCATAACTTCCCTTTAAGATGCAGCACAGAGACTTTATTACTCCGTTGGGGAAGAGCTCAACATAATGATACACAGGAGACTGGGCAAACATAGATGTTTAAGCACAGGCAGATGACAGCTTTTATACCAATGATCAGGAGATTTTCTTTCAATTTGTGCATGAATTTTGGAACTTTGGAAGGTAAGGTCATACTGCTCTTGATTCATTCTGCACCTCTCATTCAAAAGAAGTCAATAAAGTAGTCATTAACACCTGTCCCAACATGACCAGAAGGAGGGCTTCTCCAAGACAAATTCCATTCAACATACACAAGACCAATGACAAAGGAAATAAGAATATATATCACATTCACAGTATTGTGTCTGCATTACCAGAGTCTGGCTGACAGTGGAATGCAGAAGTTGCTTCTCATAAAATCCATTTTTCATTACTTCTGCCCTGGCCAGATGTAACACCCAGCCAAGAGAAAAACAAGTGGCTAAAAATAGTCCAAGCTGTAATAGTAGCTGGAATAAGACACTGGAGGGAGACACAGTTGCACACACTAATCCAAAGACACTTTCTGGTCCCTTCTTGCCTGGGTATTGAGTGCATGCCCTAAGAACAAAGAATTGAAGCCCCACTCCATCTGCCTCCATTCCTCATTGTCCACGTCAGCAAGGAAGGCCAGTTAATGAATCATAAAGCCCTACACTTTGTTGTTGGGGGAGGAAAAGCATGCAATTCCTGAATAAAGCCTGCAGAAATTCAACACCAGTGGTGTAGAACTGTTTTTCAAATCAAGCCTTGAGAACCCATCATGATTTGCATTCATGTAAACACCTACATTTTTTTGTTAACTGAACTGATTTAACTGCTAATTAAAACTAGTCAGTAAGCACAATACAAAATTAATTAAACCATTTAGTCGGTACATGCAAATGAGGCAAAGTTATGGCTTGGACACAACCAAAATAAGTACTACTCATCATCTGGCAAAATAGTACTTGAGGTAAATACTTTCCCCAGAGATGATGTAAAGCAGTAAAAAAAAAATCATACTGCTGACTACATGTGATCTTTTATTGATAAAATGTGCTAGAATCCAGCTTCTTCTCTTTGAAACAGTGACAAATTGGACTCGGTGGATTTTAAAAATGCTCTTCCACACAAGAAATCTTTCAAAGTAAGGTCTGGATCCCAACTTGCTCTACTCAGGCATGCAAAGTTGCCTGAGTAGACTCCTGTCTGTCACTGGCAAGTGTTTTGCCTCAATTTGGATCTTATATTTTTGATGGCTATTTTTATAGCTTTACATTTTCTCAGGGGAAGAGTATCTGCTTGTTAAACCTATATTGTCTGATGTTAAGTAGAAGCAGTATTTTCTGAGAGAAAAGGCCAGAAACATGAGGTCTCTCTCTGGGGTATCTCTGTGCTCTGCCTCTTTCCCAGGACCCCTCACAACCTTAGTTGTACTTACTCTACTAAGACTCCCCGAGGACAGGGACACACAGTTACCCACACTGTATAAACTGTGAACTGAAATAAGTTAAATAAGTATTAGATCCACAAAAAGAACCAAGATGCCTAAAGACGTGTCCCAGCAGCAGCTCTCATGTGGAAGCTTGGACCCAGGGACAAGTTCAGTTATTGTTGAGTCACCTGGCTTCCCTGTATGGTGCTTGGTAGTACTCAGGAGAGTTTCCTTAGGCAGCTTCAGATGTCTATCAGATATCTCACCGAGGCTCAATTCAGAGCTAAGTGAGATGTCTGCAATTAGACAGTGTAAACTGTTGTTCCACCTTTCCCCTCATTTCATGTGCCCAGAAAACAAAAGCACACAGGAGGGGAGATGTCTGCACTCAAGAGACTCAGCCCAGCAAGAAGTGCTGGGGACAGAGGTGGGAGTTAAGTTTCCCCTCCTCCTCTGGCTCTCCATGGCAGCATCCCCTCTCCTCTGGCTGCCAACCCCAAGCACGTGGCTGTTTCTGCTGAGCACACACAGCTCACACCTCACTCAGAAAGAGAGCAGGCTTCAAGCTTTCCTTTTTATGACTCACAGTTGTCATCACAGAGGCTTTACACATTCATGTGGTTGCCAAGCCACTCATCCAGGATGCAGGAGACCTTGCTTCCTTTCCTCCTGCTGCCCAAGGGGATGTGAGCTCACACACCCTGCTCCCTCATGGCAATGCTGGCAGGCACAGGAGAGCGAGGGGACTCACCTCCCTCCTGTCAAGCATGTGTTGCTCCACAGACACATGTCTGAGGACCCTTGGGCCAAACACAATGTCCTAGGGCAGTGGCTGGGGAAGGACAGTTCTCAGCTGCTGGCCCTGCTCACAGGACTGCATCCTGTACCTGTTTCACAGACAGCTACCGGGCTAAGCCCTGGGGGGACTTCCCTAGCAAAACGTATAATTCCCGATTTCCTGGCGGGGTTAGGTGTGGGCTTGCCAGGAAGTCTGAGGCATTTCTAGCAACAAGCAAAGTGTGAGCTGTCACCATCTGGAGACAGTTAGGATAAAGTAAAGCACCCATGGAGTTTACAGGCTGTGTGAGCAGACAGATCGGACTTCGGTCGGGTCTACAGCAATGTGTTTGAGGTCCCCCAGTGAAGCAGGCAGCAGCCCCCAGGTCTTCCTCCTCACCCATGGCCCCCAAACCCCTCTGCTGCCACTCCAGCCTTTCCCGGTTTCTCCTGAACAAGAAGACCCAGTGCAAGTGGGATACATGGCTGTGTATGCTCCCCACAGCAGCTGGGAAGGTACTTGGATTGGCTGGGTCCTCCACGGGCAGACCACCAGCCTGGCAGTCAGGCATCCCAACTGCCGGCACACAAGCGCCATGCAGAGCATCATCCATTTTGCCAGCACAATGCTTCATTCTCCTATCTGTGCTACCAAATGCTTTGAATCCAGTAAGAAAAACTAAAAACAACAGCTTGCTTATTTTTAGTTAAATAAAGAAGTCTGCCAGCCCCACACCTGATTGCTGGCTGGTTTACATTTAATAATAGTCTCCTGTTTGAGAGGTTACCACATCCTTTCTTGTTACCATTACTGTTATGACACTCTAAGAAGTCTTTGTTTCCTTAAAATTTTTCTCAGCCACCTTTAGCTGCTTTCTTCTATCACTGAAAAAACATTTTAAGGGTGGGGAAGAACAAATGAGCCCATTCTCCTTTCCTCAGACAATCCTGGACAGAGCAAGATCAAGTCTCTGTTTTAATATTCCCCTCTCCCCTCATGACTTCTGTTAACGGCAACAATACCCCACCTCCTCAAGCGTTACAGTCAGTTAATGCTCATCACACTCCATCTCTCCTACTTTCACGTGGATGGTTATAAGCGATGGGAGACAATACGCTGAAGAGTGCGGAGATCCTGCTAGAATAGCATCTCTCACACACAACACCTATTATGGCTGTTGCACACTAGGTTTCCGACTGACAGCTTTGAGGCAAACCTAATGTAGTTACACTGTCAAAAGGTATGGTACTTATCTGCCTACTGCAAAGATGGAACTAATGCAAGCCAAAATAATTTTTCTTTTCTTTCTTTAAGTACCATTACTAATATATTTCACATGGTTAAAAATGTGTTACATCTAGGGCTCCTTCTTTAAATGTGTGTGCATAAATTTAGCTTAGATACTGTTAAATATAATTTCAAGCAGCAGAAACAAAATAGCATTTTGCAAAAAAAAAGCATTTAAGCAGAAACAAATGCATTACAGTTAAAGTTTACAGACCGCTGATAAGATTGCTGAGTAAAGCAGCTTAACAAAAACAAAACAGAAACAAGGGACTACATACCTCAGTTAGGGCCATGGGAGGCAAATTCAGCTTGCAAAACCCCAGCTATATGGAATACTTAACCAAGAACTGCCCCTTTAAATAGAGGGCCACAAGGCAGGTTTTATAGATCTCTGAGCTACACAGGTGAAAAGAGTTGGGCTAGGGATGCTGAGATACAGCTGGTATCTCAGCTGTGGCATGATACATTGCTCTGCAGAGGTACTTGCAGAGCAAGTGCTGAAGAACCCAGCTCAAGTATGAAAAAACAGCTCTCTGCTTGCACTGCTTCCTCCTGGTCCCGCATAGCACATAGCTTGTCTAAGGCAGCAGAGTGCTGCAGCCAGTGCAATAGCTGCCTCCTTAGCCAACAGCCAACTACTCTCAGTCCTTGAAAACCCAGACCACCAGTGATAGCAGTCAGGATGCATGGGGTTTCCAGGACACTAAGACCCCCATCCCAGTAGCAACTGTTATTTTCTTCACTTTTTCCAACCTATCCCACATCCTGTAGGCTGATATAGAAACAGCAAGCCTGGTTCACCAGGGTTGCCCATCCTGGCTCTGCTACTTTCCCTTCCCCATCCCTGTTGCCTGCTGATGACCCCTGCTCAGTTTTGCCTGCACAGACGAGCTGAATCTAGGAAGCTGAAGTTATTAACTCTGGCTACGTACTTCGATAATGTGGTTGTTCTGGACTAACTGTTCAAGTTAGCCCAACGGGGTTCCACATCACTGTACTGTGTAGATATATGCACAGAATTAGTCATCTCATTGTCCACACAGCACAGGGTTATGACAGCCACTTGAGCAACTGCCTTTCTACCAACCCAGAATATGTATTATTTAGTTCAAAGGCCCTTTGGAGCAAGGATTGTCCTCTGGTGTATACCTGCATAGCGCCCTGTTGAATAGAGACCGGCCTTTGGTCAGTGCCTCAAGGTAGTTCAATAACACAAATGATTATTCATAATAAAATAAATATAATGTCTCATATCAAATGCCTAATGATACTGTTCAAGGGATCCTGGGGGTGTTTCTAAAATGTGTTCTTATTATATTAAAAATGTAGAATCTGGGTATAATTTCATTCCTTTTTACAGTATTTTAGATGACCAAGAGGCTATTTTCTCTGTGTTTCACCCTCGTATAATCCTGTGAGTATTGAGGGAATAAATAGAGACTAGAAACCATACAGATGATTATAAGAATCTACATTTTATTACAAACAGGCCTATCTCCCTCCCTCTCCTTGTGCCAGAATAGTATTACTTGGGTTGCAAAATCAAGCATTCAAAAATTAGGAAGTTCAGATTTTCTCTGCAGATCTAATTCAGCCACACTGTTTGTATGTGTTACAACAGCATGTGAGTAATTAAAGACTATTACTGTCAAGTGAATTTCACCTTATCCAGAGCAGACTGGATGGTGCGCATTTAATGGGTGGCTTTGCGATACTTTTTCTCCTTATTACTCAGTGTGTGGTCCCCAACTCTACAGTTGGCACCCTATCTAGATCTTCAAATATTTTTTCACAGTCTTCCTGTGTCCTCATCATTATTGTACCCCAGTGCTTTAAGGATACCAATGCTTCCCCTCCGCCAGTATTCTCAATAGATAGCAATTGATTATCTCTGTTTTACAAATGAGGAAGAGGACACAGGAAGATTGAGATCTAAAGTGCAACCTCATTCTGAGTGCCTAATCTGATATGCCACTGTTTTCTGTAGATCTTTTCAAGTGCAGAGCACTGCCATTTACAACTCTAAGCATGACATATTTCTTCTGACCTTATTGTAACCTCTCATTTTGGGTAGACAAAAGTAGTAAGATACCACAATCAGAAATCACCCTTGAAAACAACTTGCCTGAAGTCATATGATAATCTGATGGTAAGGGCAGAGAAGGTGTTCCACTGATCCGGGCAATGTTTAAGTGCCTTTACCATGAAAGTAATCTCTTCCACCTGCAATCCTCTGCCCTGTGCACCTACATCTTTCAGATCTATCAGGGAAGCCATCGAGCAAGGGTCCCTCAGACAACTGTCTCCTTCATTACACCACCCTGAGTCAGGGACAAATAGGCCCATCCCCTGCACTGAGTAGCCTAAATAATGAGGAGCCCTACAACCCCACCTATAATTATGAAGTGAGATTCCAAATATAGTATCAAACACAGAGGCATGAGGAATCTTAACTGCAGCATATAAAACAAGCTCAAGTTAAAATACTGATACATTCATCTGCTCCATCAGAAAAACAAACGATCATTAAATTTAGTGCAGGATAGTAGCAAACAGAAAGACAACTATGGAGCACATAAAACCTCACTGTCTGAGGTTTTCTTGATGGCCGTCTTCTGTGGAGAACAGAAGATCTGCATCAGAGAGAGCAGACACAGAACGTCACCAAATTTTCTCAGTGTACGTAGCAATAAAACGTTCATGTCAAAATCATTTAGCATGTAGTTTACAGCAGAGCCAGAACATGTGGTTTTGCTATAATGTCTCTACATTTGCTATTTCTTAAACAGAAGAGCATCTCATCTGCTAGCTGGTACAGGGTCTTCATTGTGTTAGAGGTGCTTGAAACCACAGCCAGGCAGGGGCAAGAAGGATCCCCAGGAGGCTACTAAATACACCTTGGCTGTGCCGTCTGCTGCTAGCACTGCCACCCAGCTCTGTGGCAAAGTCTGTCTTCACTATCAGTGTGATAAACTACACTAGCAACTTTTAATTACCTGCAGATGGGGTGTGAGTGTGTGGGGAAGTCACTATCTTGTAGAATAAATCATTCCCTCCCTTCCTTTTTCCCTTATGCAATAGAAGACGCCAAGTCTGCCTACTGACAACAATAGGACAAGGATTTCTAAGGTCCAGTCCTGAAAATGATGCAATATTTTGAATAGAGTTCTTCCAGCTGGAAACCTTCAATTTTGATCGAATGTTCTGTATGCATTGGCTCAATGGAAAGCATTAAACTGATGAAGGATCAGACCCGCCACTGAAAGCAGCAATGGTTTTCTTCTGCCTGCTCAACAAGATCTTTTTGTTTAGTCTGATATCATCAGGCTTTCTGAAAAGAAACTAACCTCCTACTCAAGTCAGTAAAAGGAGAGTAATAAAAAAATGCACTAGGAGTGACTAGGTAAGTTTTGGAAAAAAAAAATCAGCCCACACAATAATCATTTTTTAAAATACTTTAAATCATGGATCAGTTGTAACAATTGGTACTGAGCACTGAAACACTATATTAGAAGGAACTGAGGATGATACCTCAGCTTTCTCACATGGACACTCAATATCTTTTAAAAATCAGGATCCCTCCAAGATATGCATTCATGTGCATTTCTCACTTCTGAAAGTTTGATCGGCTTGTCATTAAAAACACATTGCTTGGTTGCACAATAGCGAGGAACCCTGACTTTAACATTTTTAGCATGATTCTACTACCATTAAATTCTATTCTGTACCCAAAATTTGTCTTTATGAAGAAAGAGTTTATTCTACAAGCACTGAAATTAAGGAAACCCAGTTTTTCAAGGCTATCTCCACTTAATATGCTTGGCCACTAAAAGCCCAGCTCTGCCCCTTACTTTTTATGACCCCAGCATACCATCAACACACGCGCCTGACTCTATTAAGGAACAGAGTTTCATTCCCATCTTCAGGATATTTTTCTTTCTCCTTTTCCACATCATCACTCAACTTTATCAGCTAAGCAAAGGATGCATGTGGACAGTCCTCTATTTAAATTGCCCAGCTACCAACTTGCATGCCAGCTGCCCAGCCAGTCCCTGCTTCTCAGCTGCTGGGCCAGTCAAAGGCTTTGGGAAAGGGCTGAACTTGCCACAGCTTTTTCTGGGCAGAGGAGCTGACAGGGTTTTTCTTTGCTACCCAGCCTTAGTTTTTATAAGGCATCTGCTCCTCTCTGCAATTTGGCTGATGTCCTTACTCCCAGGCTCAAAAGTTTCTAGAAGAGGAGTGACTGATGGACACAGAGGACTTGCAGCTCTTCCAGGAACCAAGCCACAAACATAATCTGCCAGGAAAACTATGTGTTGATGAAAAGTTTTATGATTAAACACTCACAAATATCTGAAACTGGAGGAAATATGAATCAAAAAGCAAGCAGAGCCAATATACAGAAAAAGCATATGCAATTGCTTAAGCATATACCAAGAGGAGAGAATTTTGTATACCATTTAGGGCACACCATAATGGTATTTAAAACAAAAAAATCCCTTTTCGTTTCCATCGCACTAAAAATTTGCCATCTGTTGTATGGAAGTTTGTTTTTCCCTTTCGTTGTAATTAACTTTTTATTGAATTAATTACTCCAGGTGAGCTGGAAGCGGCTGTTGTACCTCACCAGGTGTGGCTGAGCGTACCCACGCCCAGCCTCGCCATTCACCATTCAGATGCAAATCATCCCACTCCCCACACGAAATGGTTGGCGCACACCCAAGAAGCCTGCTAGCCACAAAAAAAAAAAAGAAAAACAGTAACATGGCAGGCAGCTGCTGCTGCACAGAAGGGGAAAAAAAAAGTTTTAGGAAAAAAAGGGCATTTATTTACTTGGTCATTTAAAAAAAATGTGTATTCTAATGAATAAAGCAGGTGAGAAAATATTCGAGATAAACATGAATTTTAAATAACTTACACGTGGCACATACAGGTCACTGACTCTTTTTCTACATGAGAATGAGTATTTTTGCTAAATTGATCCATCATGTATATATGCATGTGTCTGTATAGATGTTTACACACATGCACAAATGCTGAGGCAAACCTGTCAAATTAGAATAAAGCTGTGAGCTGAACTCGATTACGAAGGAGTTCCGTTAATTGCAATAACATTGTAATCAAACACACAAAAAAGGTAGGAGTCCTCATTTGAGGATCCTCTGTCTGGAGATGACAAATCATCCCATGCACATTTTTAAAATAAGGTTGCAAAACAAATAAATGAAAGCTTCTTAAAATAAAATTTCAAGTTGCGTATGTATTCTCTCCCTATAAGACAGCAAAAAAAGAATAATCTTTGTGAATAGAAAGGGTAGGGGAGGGGACGGGAGAGGAGAGGCGATGACCCTTATGGACTGCTGATTTCTATGCCATGTAGCACAATCCGTGGCCTCCACCTTGCAATGGTCCTCATGCACGTGCAGAGCCCACTACAGCAATGCGGCCTTTATCATCCTTGAGACAGCACATGCTGTTCTTTTTTTCTGCAGTGTCTACCAAGTCAGTGTCTACCCGTTCATATATTTATCCTTTTTATTGCTTTTGTGTATTTTTTCCCCTTCCTCTTTAAAACCTGCTCAAAGCCCAGGTTAAAACTCACCCTGCTGAGAGACAGATGCAGGGATGAGGTTCCTATTATCTGAAGTACTGAGTTGTTCATAGACAACAACAGAAGCAACAAAATAGGATCATGCAGAACAGGCATACATGTCATCGCTGCTAGTAAAGTAATTACAGATTTGGCACTTGTGCAGGTTTCTGCTTGCCAAAGCACTGGATGGAAATTTAAGAAGCAAATGATTATCCCTGTCCAGGGCAAAGCTGGTCAATCAATCCTATATCAGTTCCCCTGATACAGCAGCACAAGACTGTGGTTAACTTCCATGACAGCACATAGGATGTCTCCCCTTAGTTGAAACCCAGTTCTGAGGGTATCTATCCTGAAACCACATGATCCGTCGAGGCAGTGAGCTTCAGTGACTCGCTAGAAACAGTAATTCCATAATAAGATTCTTTTCTAGTCTGAATGCAACATTGCAAAAAATGTGAAAATGCAGTCAGGTTTTGCTAGCGATTATCACAGTGGCTACTTCCTTTATCTGGTACTTTGACATTGACAGTAGAATAACAGCTGGCCTGAATCTGTCTTTGGGAAAACATTGTATATTGACACCATTATATTTCAGAACATCAGTAAATTCACGCATAGGAATAAACTGTTGCTTTCATTGTTGCTACTATTTGCTCTACAGTAGGACTGGAGAGAGTCATGGGTCAGGAGTCAGCCATGCTTGGTCTTTCCAATTGAGATTTCTTCAAATTTTTGAGGAATTTAGCCTGTCCCATCAAGGTCTAATTGTGCCGCAACTAAAATGGAGTTACGTGCTGAAATGATCAAAAATAAGAAACGTGTGTGAATAACAAAGACCAAATCTATCACAGAAAATATAGGGAAGAAATCTGCCCTGGCGAACTGTGGACAGCTCAGCCACGCAATAACACTACTGCAATGCACTGTTGATAGGACTCAAGCCAGTATCTCCTCATAACACTGCAATGCACAGTATGGACATAGCAGCTGAGGGCAGGTTTAATCCCGACACCTCTGCACTACATCATTGCACAGCACAGACATGCCAAAGAAGTCACTGTAGGGCCAACTGTCACAGAGCTAAATGGAAAGACACTCTTGCCTGGCTGAGAAGCCCTCAGCAGCAGTGCAAAGAAAAGGATGTCACAGGCGACAGCAGCCCCCACCATGAGCACAATCAAACAACATATCAAAGCTCATGAAAATTCTGGCATGCCTTATATTTGTCCTTTTCTGTGCAAGCCTACCTATGTCAGTTATTTGTAACTTCATTTATTTTAAGAAGTTTCACCCTCTGAAGCAGTTGCTAAACTAAAGGTGATCAAGAAACTGCTCAGGTGAAGAATAGGGTCAATAGGATTGCAGAACTGGTTGCAGTGAGCTATCAGGAGCTGCGATGATCAGGTTGCCTGGGGACCTAGCTTCAAGCCCACCCCAGCATCATCATACAAGGAAATGGTAACTGCTGGAAATTTTTGTCATCTCTTGTTTATAAACCACATCAGGAGATTTCTCTCCTCTCAGGTCTTATGATCCTAGCCACAGAAATACCATCTGTCGGGTCAAGAAAATAGGCAACGCTGGACTAAATCTTTCTTCATTTTGTATGAGAACTACCACAAGAAAGATAAACTATAATTTTTATCATATTTAAAAGCTAGTTACATGTACAGATCATATTTACATGTTATTAAATATGCTATTAATTTGCAATAAGGAAAGTGAGAATACAATTACACCCTTATCACACAAGTGTGTGAAAGGACAGAGTGTTCAACAGATCAAAAATTAGATGTTATTTATATTTCTATGTAAATGTTTTGTGTAACTATATAAATGGCTACACATATCTATGTCTCTTTATATGCATTATATATATATATTATGTATGTATCTTAATATGTACCTTATATCTATCTCTATAGACAGTCTCTACATTTATTTACATTTATATATCTGACCTATCTGATTTTTGCTCTGTCTTTCTAGGTCTTAACATGCTCAAATGTGACTTAAAGTCCTATGACTTGCCACTTGCTTGTGAGAAAAAGTTAAACATAAATACGGTTTTCTTCTTGTCCTTAATAAACCAAAAAGTATTTGGTGTGAATTTGACTCTGTGAAGGCAACAATAAAGCCTTCAGTGACTTCAAAAGACAGGATTTTTCCAGCTGTTTATTAAGGTTACTAGACGACATTTTCGCTTGCCACAAATAGGCTTAACTCCATTCACAGTCACGAAGCTCCTGTTCCTGAAAGTGTACTGCATACACTAAATAACAAGACCAGAATGCATTCAGCGTCAAGACGCCGCCGACAAAGCGCAGATGCAGGAGCAGCTGAACAGAAGCCCTTCAGCTGGTTTCAGCGAAGATTTTCACATGCTCTACGTGAGCTACTGGATCAGACCCACATACTCCTGATTGATTGCAGAGAAAATGTGGAGCCTCATTTGAATCCTCAAAAGTCTGTTTCAGGCAAGGGACCCTTAGTCCCTGCTCCAGCTAGTATCCACTACTTGCACGAATAAAAATTACGCAGCTGAACCGTCCCTTGGCTACTGTCTGTTACCATATGCAATTCAGAAAAGTACAGGGTTGTTTGATAAGGTTCAGATTGCTCATAAATTATATCACAGCGATAAATCTAAGGCACGTGTCCTGAAGGACAACTGAAATGCCAAGATTTCTCTTTTTTTGAAGAGGAAAATGCACAAACCACAAAGATATGTTGTTCTTTAAAAGTCTTCCCTTCCAGAAGTTTGTGCTAATTTTAGCACCTACCTCTAACTAAAAATAGGACCAGAGCTATGATGAGTACAACTGCACTTCTGAATGAGCATTATTTGTTTCTGGTTATTACTTGATATATATATATGGCTAGTACAGCTTACAGCCCTCTTCATTCACAGAGAGGGCTTTCAATGAAATGTGTTGACATACTCTTTTCCTAGAGACACATTTCAAAAAACCCCCAAACACAGCAATGATCCTGTAAGTAAATAAAATTCTCTCCTCTAAATGCACGTGAATGATATTACGAGTGTGGCAAATTCCACTGATCCCTGGAAACCCACTGGAGATGATTTCTGATACGCAGGGTTTATGGGAGTAGATGCAGGCATATCCCAGAAGGTTGCTAAGGAACTAGCAGATACATGCATTTTCCGCAGATCTGACATGTAAAATATATCCCTGTTTCTTGGATTAGGCAAACAGAGAAAGCCATGTGAAACAAGATATTCGCATCAAATTCTCCTTATTTTCCTTAATCAAGAAACCCCTGAGAACTATAACTATGAATAATTCAATCTTTCACTAACACTTGGTGCAATTAATAACAGTACTTTAAAGCTGCTAGCTTTGTGTATCTTTTTATGCATAATTAAAGGGTGTTGATATTTAAGTTTTCAGCCAAGGAGCAAGCTAGGTTTGGTTTTGCTGGCAGCAGCTGCTGCTGGCTTAACTACAATATGATAACCTGATATTGCCCCATCTCAACGCACCCAGTGCAGTTAGCTTTCTTCTCTGCCACCACTCCCGTTCTTTTTTAATTGTGCTGGAATTTTGTGCTCTGTCTGAATCAGTAGCTGCCTGTCTGCTTCCTACTCCCCTCTCCTCTGCCACACACGTTAGCGGTTCGGAGCTGTGGTCGGAACTTGTCTAATTTTCTTACGGGTACTAGTCACTGAAGGCATGGTTTTTGCAACGCGATTTTCTGTTTCATGCTTTCAAGCAATTTCAAGTGTAAATGCAAAATAAATAAATCTAAACACCAGACAGCTATCAGTGCATTAGATTTTCTGCTCCTGTGGTTAAGTGGATCCCTGGCTTTGAAGTCATAAAAGAGGTCCAGAGAAATTCTCTTTTTAAAAAACATGCTCCAAATTTCTGTGGTGATACCACATGCGTTATCATTTCAGCTTCCTTCTGTCACATCAGAGAATTCCTCTAGCAGACAACTTTATTAATTTTGCTGAAAAGAAACCCTCCAACAAGGTCTCTTACCAGAGATTTCACATACTTTTCCACTTTTCCTAGTGTCTTTACTAATAAAAAAAAAAAAAAATTTCTAGCCCTTTCTGGTAATTAGGAAAATTTTTAAATTAGGAACCAAAATTCAATGTACAAGTGATTTGTATTTCTCTCTTAGGTCAGAAATTAAACTGCTGAGCTCCAGATTTAAAAAGACTATAAAGACTTTCCTTTTACATTTTCAATAACTTAGCTGGCTTTTGCACACAGGGTCCTTTATATATTTTGAAGTGACCCACATGGATATATTAGCATCACTGTTTTAAGCCCCGAAAACATATATGAAAGCTATTGCCTTTTGCAGTTTTTCTGACTTTTAAATTCAGCTGAACAAAGAGCAAAGCCAAAATGTGGCCATTTTTTCATCATATTAAACAGTCAACTGCTGCCACCACCCCACAGCCTCAAAACAAACCCTGCTCCCAGAGCTATAGCAAGAACAAACTTCCTAGGTGTCGTCTCAGCCAACTTTCTCTTGTGAGATCAAACTTCACTCTGGGATAAGTTGGTTAACTGCATTCAGTAATTTTTCATTTTTTTCTGTGACAGCACAATTTGTAAAGGAAAATGGATTACAGGTAATGGGGTTATCAGGTTAGGAACTACAGCACAGGGTTACATGTGTTCCTACTCTCAGCTTGGTTCCCAATTTTTCCTGTTTTCTGGTGAACACATTACCCACGTTTCTGAAGCCCTTTAAAGCATTTTCAGAGGTATGTGGAGCATTGAGTAGTGGCTGTCAATCTGAGATAGACCTTCTCATTAATGGTAGAATAAGCTGCAGAAGACACCATAAATTTTTTTGCGGACGTTCTCTGGATTTGTGCTTCAAGAGAGTTCACTGCATAGAGAAATAACTTATTTTGTTTTCATTCATTATGTTCATACTTTGACCTAAGCTTGGACAGAGAAGTCTACATTCAACTAATTAAATCCATAGTTATGTAGTTCAGAAGGTCATTAAAGGGTCTGAATACCTGTGAAACCAACTGAGCACAGCTGGAGCTTTGGGCATTGAAAATGAAGCTTAATATTTTCAAACATGGTAATGTGTCATGCAGAAGCCAAAATCTGAGTTACAAAATGGCATAGGACCAGAAACTAAAAAAAACCCCACAACATTTAGGGACCAAAACACTTTTAAAACTTGGAGCCCTTAGAAGGGTTAAGTTGATGGGCTTCGCAGGGTGCCCTAGTTCCTAAACCTCTGAGTTACATTTGAAATAGATTTCAGTTCTAAAGGTCACTTATCCACCTCAGAATATTTTTCTCTGAGATACTAAATAAGTGATTAAAGAGTCAGCTGCCTGTAAGGTTATTGGCTTGTTTCCCCAGCCCAGGAAGGACTAACATCATGCCAAAATCTTTTTCAGGCTTTTCCCTCAGGCTCATTTTATTAATTCAGGGGAAAAAAAAAATGAAAAGAAAGAAAGAAGAAAAGAAAAGAAAAAGAAACCATCTCTCACAAAACATGGGCTGCAGGGGCCATTTTCCCATACTGCAGCTCTCCTTGCTCTAGAGCCAACATCTTTCCTATGGTTCCTCATCTTAATGAGCTTTCTCAATTCTTGGTAAGCACTGCTTGACCCAAATGAGTCAGGGAATGGGCAGAAGTTTCTGCCTCCTGGGGCCCTTGACCCTTAACGTGGCTGCCTCTCCTGCTGTCGTGCCTGACCTCAAACTTCAGGACTAGCAATAAACTCTTTTAGGAAATCAGCACAGTAGGCATATAGTTAAGTACCTTCTTGGATATCCGATTTCTAGCTTCTGTTTTTGAAAACGTGCCTGCTGTTTTGAACGCCCTCTGCTGAAAGGCAGGACGTGGTTATTGCTGGCATTAAACATCTGCATCCTTAACTCCTTGTGGAAGGGAAAAAGTGATCAAGGCATTATGCAGAGTGGAAGTAAGGCGCCCATGTGGGGCTGTTAGCATGCTTAGCAAAGGGCAGCTAGAGCTGCCCTGGGACCAAGACATGCTTTATAATGTTGTTGCTGTCTCTTGTTGTAGCATTTCTGCTAGCACTCCCCAAATAGAACAATTGGTAAATTTGCTCAAAACGTGGCCCCAAACTCTACAGAGACCATGTTATTATGGTGAGCCACAGTCCAGCACTCTGTCATTTAAATGTCACGGAGCACAAAGATGGATCTCCTGTAAATACCAGTGTGGGCAGAGCAAAGGCCCCATTCTATAGACGGCCAATAGTGAACACAGTTGAAAGGGAAATGCTCTAAGTCACTATGAAATGTGGAGGGGAAAAGGATAATGAAGGGGAAATTTTGCTCTCCCAAACACTGCCAGGATTTCCCAGGCGTTGCCAAGTCCACCAGTATCAGCCTTCAAAGCACTACCCTTTTCCTATCCCAGATTCGCAGTTATCTCCTGCTGCAGCATGATGAAATCTCCTTTTGTAGGACTTTTCTCCACAGCCAATATGTTCGGACATTTAGATACCAAATATTTCCCTCTACTATGCTTATATCACATCTTAATAGCATGGCCAGCCACTGGCTTTTTCTTTTTTGTTGTGCAAGAAGGGTATCATCACCTACAGTCCCGAGACCTGAGAAACTCTTTAGCTTGTGTCAGTTTATATTAAAGAGAAGTAGGGCAGCAGTAATGCTCACTGTAATTGCAGGAGAAGGATCATGCAAGAAAGTATTTCATGTTAAATAAACCTCTATGTCTTTTAATGTTGGAGAAGTTTTTTTCATTTGTTTTTGTTTTAATCTGGTTTTGCTGTCATTGAAGTTAATGGGAGGGAAAAATTTAATGCAATTCAAAGCAGGTCGTTTTTAAAGCAGGTATAAGAGTACAGAAAATGCGTCCTATGCAAGCATTAGCTTTAGCTTTTAGCTAGAGGACTGGGAAGGTCTGATAAGATTCTAATTCTCCCAATGGGGGCAAATACAGAATGGAGACAAAAAGACAAACAAGAGGGGGAAAAAAGGATTTATTTTTAAAGGTACTGCTTTATTCCTTCCTACGTGTATCTCAAGTCCAGTAAAAGCAAATGGCTACTCTATCCTCCCTGCTACCACCACAAAGTTGATTTTTTGTGTCATCTGACAAGTGTTACTGTCACTTAATCATTTCTAAAGCACTTTAGGTGAAAACAGCATTTCACAAACCATTTGAGAAGATAGACTCCACCTGCCCCAAATGTTCTATAATCTAGGGCCAAATCTTTACAAATCCTGTGGCTCTGCAACTCACATTTATTCCACAAGGGCTCAGGAGCTCTCAGGAGTCTGCACTGTTCAGCTGGATCATTCTCTGAATGAAGTCAATGGGAATTTTGCCAACAACTTCATTAGTTGAAGGAGCAAGCTATAATTCAGAGGACTAGGATGTCAGAGCCAGCAGATCAATCTTAGAAGGGAGACAGCAACTCATGAAAAGGAAAAACTGGCAGCGTGCACAACTCTTCTATTTGAGGCGGGACTTCAGCAGTTTGGGAGATAATAACCAGGAGGGGGGAATACTCTAGGAACAGATCCATCTTGCTGATGACTATCTCCATTGACTTCAGTGGGACTTACTGGCCTGAGTAAGGTGAGGATTTAGAGGTGCATGTTCCTACACTGCACAATGCATGAACTGTAGACATTTACAAGCATTTCAGGACTAACACCCAGCCTGTTAAAACCAGAAAACTAGCCACTTGGGATTAACCCTGCAGTATGATATTCATTATTCACCAGCACGGCAATCCAACGGAGACTAACTATGAAGTCTGATATTCATTAAACTGCAGTACAGCATCTCTGAGGTGGCCCGTGGTGCAGCCCTGTGTGTGTGCATTTCTGTGTGTGCGCTTACGTACGTGTACTACAAAATATGATGGCAAGTGGGAGGGACATATATTTTAGAAAGGACACAAATTCAGCACAAGCCGTGGCTGGCTTCGCAGGGATCTCTAGTAAAGATGCCAAGTAATGTTTGGCTTCCAGGTCAGACAATTTTTTTTTTTATCCTAAATCTACTCATGCAAAGACACAGCTTATAGCTTGCAGATGGCTCATTCTGCTGATCTGCCAGTATTCACACTCGGAGTGTGGAATTATATCACATGAGCAAGGGGATTGCTGCCTTTTTTCATGGCTTTGTTATTGCAGGCAAAAAAATGTAGCTAACCAGAAAATAAGAAAAAAGGAGGACACTGAATTCATATTTTTTGGAGAGATTTTTAAATTTAATTTAAGAAGACAAGAATAAAGGCAAACATGAGCTTCCCATCAAACACTATCTCTTACTCACATGTTTATCGAGGCAACCAGAAACTGAGGATGGAGTATATATTTTAATTAAAGGATGCAATAACGTTAGCAGGCAAAAGTTTTTTTTTCTCTCACTATGGTCTTTACTTGCATTTTCTATGCTTTGCAAAATCCTAATACCTTTTCCACAAACAATGATAACAATCAATAATAATTGTTAGTGTTATAAATACTAGAAGCCTCAAATTCATTAATAACACCAAGAATAATATAATATATAATAAATCACTATGAAAGCTTAGATTAAATTCCAGATAAGGAGAAATCCAGTCTATTTACATGATATTATGATCAATTTAAAAATCTCAGTAGAGTTGCACCTTTGTAAACCGAGAGTGATTGTATTAATTTATTGAAGTTATCTAGGGGCTGTACCAATATAGCACAGAAAGGCTGACCTGTGAAATCTGCAGTCTGTAAAAAAACCAAGAAAATCCATTGATGTAGTTTGAGCTAAAAAAAAGGTCAATATTTTGGCCTTGGAAAATCATTTAGGTTGATAAAAGCTATTCACATATTTGTGATGTGGTAGTCAGATGGTTTAATCTGAAACTTTATTTTTTTTAAAGGGAAAGGACTAAGTATTTCACAGTTCCAGGACAAGAGAGATATGGATACATTCATCAAAGAGCCACTAAGATGATGAAGGGACTGGACCGTGTCTAGTATGAGGAAAGGCTGAGACAGCTGGGATTATTCTGCCTAATGAAGAGAAGTCTCAAGAGGATCTCATTGATGTATACAAATACTTGAAGGAATGGTGTAAGGAAGAGGGAACCAGGCTCTTTCTAGTGGTGCCCAGAGACAGGACCTGAGGCAATGGGCACAAACTGAAACACAGGAGATTCCCTCTGAACATCAGGAAACACTTTTTTACTGTGAGGGTGACCAACCACTGGCAAAGGTTGCCCAAAGAGGTGGTAGGGTTTCCATCCTTGGAGATATTCAACAGCTATCTGGACATGGTCCTGGGCAGGTTGCTATAGGGGACACTGCTTGAGCAGGGGGGCTGGACTAGATGATCTCCAGAGGTCCCTTCCAACTTCAACCATTCTGTGATTCATCATGTGAAAGATGTCATTAAACTAAAATGAGTATCCCTGCAGTAGCCCTGTTCCCTTCACCCTGTTCCTCACACCATACAGTCCTCAGTTTCGTTGGGAATTATTTGCCAGGGATTTTTGCATAGCGTTACAAGAAAAACAAAATGTTATCCTGACTCATTAAGACTGGAGTTTATTCGGACAACTCTGCGTGGTTTTGTCACACTGCATGTGAGGAGCAAAGAGTGATCGAGCAAACTCTATACATTTGGGGTTTTGGGATAGATGGGATATCCATATGTTTGGTTCCAGATCATTAGAAGTGGGCACAAGACAACAGAATGAAGTGGCATTAACTCTTTACCTGTGTTACCACAGCTCTTAAGAGAGCTAGTGCTACACGGAGATCTCCATGGCAATCAGATTATGATGGTTAGTGCTGCAAGAGATTGCAACTGCAATATAAAGGAAGTTATTAGTGGATAACAAATGGATATCTGGGGAGTAAAAGGAAACAAGGAGAAAAATATTGATGAGAGGGATAAGCAGCGAACAATAGACTTAAGTTGGTAAAATCTGAGTAAATTTAGAAAGGCAAGGAGAATTTTAAAGGAGGCTTTGAAAGTTAGGCAACAGGGTGGCTCTGAATATTTCTGTTGAATTCCTCCTATGAATTAAGGGCAGAATAAGAGAGAGCACAGGAATAGTTTGAAAATTAACATAAAAGCAGTGGAATATAAGCTAAGAAGCCTTGAAAGTGAACACCCCTGTTCAAGCAATGCAACTGGAAGGGGTGCCACAGTTTAATTAAAGGGATAGAAAATTGATATTTGCAGCATTATCTGAAAGGATGTAGCAGCACAGAAGTCGATTTGTCTGGGCGCGGGGGGAAGAAATAGAGAAAAAGCTGGTTAATAATCACATGATCAGAGTCCAGACAAGAGTTAACAGCTTTGCAAATAGAGAATAAGCACATGATTTTGAGTTGTTAGGCTGAGAAAATCAGCAAACTTACGATCTTGAGAAGGTCCCTGGAGAGAGAATCAAGTGAAAGAAGATGACCATGTTGTGAATCTCCTTATAAAGGGGTAAGCAAAAGAAAGGAATGATACGGTATATTCAGCTAAGATAAAAAGAAGGGAATGAGGTTTCAGGAAATACATGCCCGGGTAAGAAGAAGAAGATGATGAGGGAGTAGAGAACGGAGAACAGCTGACAGGAAGGAAACAGAAAGGGCAACTAGGAATTCATGTAGGTAATAAACACATCATATTAGGGCAAGTCAGATACACAAAGTATTTTTCTAATAGTACTTTCTACAAAAGCTTTGGCTGCTGTTACCACAACCTTACTGAGAGATCTTGAATGGGAAGAAGCTGGTAATGCATATGCTTGTAAAACTGTGTTAAAGTGCTGCCTAGTATATGAAAGTATCTTAGAGATTCCACTCTAAGAGAAGAAAATTAAGCTACAGGGTTTATAAGGACAAACTACCAGGAGAACATTTTGATATACCTCCTGCCTAGGAAAGAAAGCAGCAACAACAGTCTAATTCTTTTAAAATCCTGTAAAAAAACCTCAGCTCACATATTAAGAGAGTATTGGGTCTCTTTTTTCCCCTACTTTTATCTATGCCAGGTTACCAATCCCTAAAGAGGATAATGGTTTCTACAGCACTCCTTTGGGAGATTTCAGCTAGGTGTGGCCTAATTGTGAGATGTGCCGCCACACGAAAGCTTCTGCAGGGCAAGGAATAGTGATTATGTTCACTTTTAAATCATTCTGTGGTAGGCAAAACAGCAGGATTTGTAACCTGTAATGGCTGCAGCACCCTTCCAATTAGGGTTTGAGTGACAAAGTCAAGTCGGGATATGCAGAATGAGGAAAATGCATTGAATAATCCATGTGGAAAATCATGTCCAAACACCCTCAACTCTAGTTATGAAAACTCTTGAGAAGCATAATAAGAGACTGGGAATCTAACAGAGCTATGAAAAATAATCAATAAAGACAATGGAGCAGCCTGCTCTAGAGTCAGATTTCTGATCTCCAGCTCTTGTTGCTGTCCCTGATTCATGATCCTTTGTGCCCATCTGTAAAAGAGGAACAGTGTTATTTTACAGGGTGGGGGTTGTGAACCTTAATTTGTTAACATTTCCAAAAGAATTGTGAGACCCTGAGATGAAGGGGCCAAATTTAATGCTCATTGTTTAGGCTTTAGCCTGTCTGTGCTCAGACAGAACTCCCACTGAGACTGGGAGCTGAACAACAATTCCAGAAGTTGGTCCATTTTTCCTAGGAAAATGAGACAGTTGCAAAGTACAGTTTGTTTGCTGCATTCATTCAGTACCCTGGAGATACAGCATTATGGTTAGTTACACATCTCAGAAAGCTTCTTCAGCAATATTGCAATGGCTTTGAATTCTTACAAGGCTATGCAGTCCAAGTAAAACAAAGCTGCTGGCAAAAGTAATAAGCCAGCACTCCACACCTGATTAAACAGCATTGTTTCTTAGTCTAACACCATGCCAAGTTCTCATGTCAATGTGGATGCACAGTATCCGAGAAGCGTATAAACTGCAGGTTTTACCACTGCGGCAGTGAGCAACTGGCTTTGCGAGATCATATGCCTAACATCGTTTTTTACCTCCTCAGGAGTTCTCAGGAATCAACCTCCTCTCCCCACAGAAAGAAAAAAAAAAAAAGCCAACCCTTCCTCAAATCCCAGAGGTGCTGGAATGTAAATAAGGTAAATTGAGCCCTTAAATGATCTGCACATGCATACACTACCTACAGCATTTTTGGTTGCTAACTGTAAGCAGCTGCCAGTTTCCCTCTAATGCTCAGACAACTTGCTAACTGATCTGCAAGTCCCAAAAGTGTGTTATCTTTAATGTGCCTCTAATTTTGCTAAGAGCCTACTATTTATAGTGTGTCTTTTATTTACTTATTTACCTTCAACTAATTAAAGCTATCTTTTTTAAAAAAAAAAAAAACAAACAGGGCGGGGAAAGCGCATGTGTGTGTCCTTGTTGAGAGGAGAAAAACCAATCTGTTCACAGAACTGGATGAATGTTGCAAAAGTTCTGTTTTGCTTGGAAAAGCAATGCATGAGTAAAAGCTCCAAAACCTAGCATTATTATCTCTAATTACAATTGGCAATATGTGGTAATCATAATTATTCATTTATGCAAAATAGCTTACAGTGTGTCTCATTTTTTATTCCCTGTTAAAGGATGGCTCGACAAAAGAAGAAAAAAAAAGATTATAGTGCTGAACATAATTGTGCTAAATGCTCAGTCATTTTGTTTAAAAAATACTACAAAACTAAACTGCTATTTCTGCAGAGACAGAAAATAATTTAACAAAGATGTATAGTGTACTCTGCAGGTGGCAATCCATCCAGAAAACATATTTCCCTGAAAAGGAGAGATATTTCACAACAAAATTGAAGAGCATAATTTTTGCCATTTCTGTCTTTCTTAAGAAAAAAAGAAAAAAAACCCTCCCTGTTTTAATCTAGCATATGCTTCCCCTGTTAGTAAAATGCTAATTTGCAAATAGTCAGAAGAGAGACCGTGACCATAATAACTCGCTACAGTTCTGCAATATGACACTCTATTCTATTTCAATTCTACCACAGTATACTAGGCAATTGAATAAGATCAAGTGCATTTCATGACAAAAAAATAAGGAAGGGCCAGTTCACGCTACTCACATAAGTAACCTCTATTTAGGCATGTATTTCTAGTGGAATATCTTTCCGTCTTTAGAAAGAGCATCTTTCTAAAAAGCCACGGCCCGTAAGAGTTGCAAGAGATGAGTTGAAGGTTGGGCACTTCAAAGGACAACCTCCTCAGATAAAAAGGACTCAGATTCAGGATAACAAAGTCCAGAGATCAAGTCTCAAGAACATGAATGCTGAGAAGGCTGCTTATTAGAGAAAACTAGAAAGATACTCTAAAACCTGATTGAAACACACAGGGAGGCTTTAATACTGACACCCTGCACCACATGAGCAACCTTTACTCTTGGGTCCAATCTCACTCTCGCTGATGGAAAAATTTTCCCCCCTTCACGCTTATTCCCACCTCAGAGCAAAACTGAAGGCAATGGAACTAGTTCTGTGAAAAGGATCATCCACAGAACCAAGGGTTTGTTTGATGGCTAGGCATTAAAAAACTTTTTCAAAGTGTCTTAGATATATAAAAATGTAGGAGACTTTAAAATCAAATAGGAAGCAGATTTTTTTTTTCCTGTGCTGATGGTGTTGATTAGAGCAGAGGAAATGGAGATCACCATTGGAATGCATGGGAAAAGCCAGGCTTCCAGAATAGTATGATAAGTTGCACTATGTATTTAAGAAAAAATAAATTGGTCAGCTTCACACAGTGGTTAAAACAGGGAAATTTGTCTCCTACTTTAGTAAATGATGGCAGAAAATGAGGGAAACATGGCTGATCAGCGTACACAGAAACTTTACAGCAAAGGAAATAAAATGTAGATCCAGAAGAAACTAAATACAGCGTTGCCATTACTTTCCACTTTGCTTTTGCCATCAGACACAATAAATGATTAACATGCAAGTTTGTCTCTCTTTTTTTTCTCTTGAGAGCACATGGTTAGGATGCAGGAGATACTAACTAGGCCCAGCAGTGATTTCTTACTATAATTAATTCATTGTGTCTTGTTCCATTACCACTAAAAGACTTCTTCACGCAGCTCCAGGAAGAAAGACCCTGTTCCCATTAAAGTCAATGGCAAAATTCTTCTTTTTTTAATGGGAAAATAGGATTGGGTCTTGTGCCTGCTGTGTTTATTACAGCAGATAGCTCATGCCTGCTCAGATATCTGAGTTTGGTAACACAGTCAACGTTTGCTTAACATCCTGCATTACAACACTTAGAAACATGGGATGTCTTGATGACAAAAAAAATGGATTGTTCTATTGTTTTATACTATGGATTGCAATCATATGGGTTTGAACACTAAGATACTACATGTAGGTTTGGAGCAATGATATGAAAAGGAAACCATTATTACCCTGCATAGCAAATGAAGAAACAAATGGAAGCCATTGGGCTGGATCTACAAAGGATATATTTTAGTGAGGAAGGCATTCAATTGGCATAGCTGAGACCTGCAGTCCAGTCCCTTTCTCCAGTGACAACCTAACACAAAATAAGGAAGTGTGCAGACAACCAGGGATGAAAAGATCACCCTCCCCACTTATATGTGGCTAAGCCTCTAGTCCACTTTTAGCAATTTATGTAGATGTCGGGGTTGAACTCACCGATATGGAGGCCTGGCTGGTTGGCAGACTGAGTCATTTGCCACAGGGATCAGTAAGGAATGTTTACATTAAGTAAGGCAATATGCAGAGGACTACATATATTTTATCATGGGAGGTGTGCAAAATACATAATTTCAAGTGTGAAGAAACTCTGCCATTTCTGCATCTTTCTTCTCATTTTAGATAGAAATGGCAACCTTTCAGAAATTTAGAATTGCAAACCACAGAATATAAACCAAGAAAAAAAGATTTGGAGAGTACTACCATTCATTTGAATATCTCTTTTTAATTTAAAGCAATCATTTCAGCATTTCTTATGCCCAAATATTTCATGTACTTTAATGAATCAATCTGAAGTGCTTCACTGGTGGTCACTTCTGCTACTAAACCGCATATAGCATTTTTCTAGATTATCTCATGGCAGTCAGAGTTAAATGTATGACATAATCATTCTCTCCTATACACCTGGCTTCCTGGTCAGGCTATATGTGCCCTATGGCATTCAGAGTTGTGACACTCATGACATAGGACTAAATTAAGTCAAAAAGAATCATCGTTTAACTATAGGAAAAGCAGGGAAATTCAAAGAACAAGACTACAGGACAGATTGTAGGCCTAAAATTCCTAACAAGATTGTAGCTTAATGCTTCAATTAATGCAGGTCAAATATTACAATTGAAATGTCAATGCTTGGATGAAAAATATTGTCATAAGAAAAATTTTCCTAAATGAAATTTCAAGTTTGCAAGATAGTGGATCATCCATTCAGAAAATCATATTGTTGGACATTCACATGCAGTTNAACATGCTCAGTTCCCTCAGCCTCATATAGGGCGTGTTCTTTCCTCTTCCCTTTATAACATAATAATTAGCTACTCCAAAAGATGGTGATTCATTGTAATATGGATAATAGAGATGATAAAACCAATAAGTATATTTTAAATATTTAAAAATCCAAAATAATTACATTTTCACATTTCTCAAAATGACCCTGTGGATTACCTGAAAACTTTTTTCCACCAATATCTTTGTGATATCACATGTCACATTCTTTTCTGGAAATATTATCATGGATGGTAACACCATCTACAAACACTAGTTCTTCCCACTTCACCCAAGACGTTAATTATTCTGACTTTAGAAAGATCATCTTAAGTTATTCAGAAAGTTAAATTGTACATTATGCAAAATACAGTAGCTTTTAGGTGAGTTTGGTTCCTATGTCTTGTTAATACAGTTTCCATCAGTGTGCCTCCATAGTATCAGCATATCTGTTTTTAAAGAGGACGGGTAAGCTGGTTTTGTGAATCATGGGGATGTGCTTCAGAATCTTAAATTATATTTATCCATAGTTTTCCATGATATTATATTTACTATTTGCAAAATGCAATCTGAATATTAACTAATCCATCCTCTGGCTGGGAATTAACTCGTCTTATCTTGGTTTTTCATACATGGAAAAAAATACAAAAGGACTAATATCAGAAATGGGGAACACTAGATGAAAACCATAGGGGCTTGGTGTACTGAATTAGGAAAAACATATGGGTTATGTCAGCTTTAAAGTGATCCCAAAGGTCAAGCTGAGAGATGATCTGTAGTACAAGTCCCTGAGTTTTACCCATAGTGGCACTACCATCCAAGCCTGAGCTATCTGCTGCATTTTGGGGTTGGAAGTCTAGCTCGTTCACACTCCTTTCCTAGTTCTTCAGAAACTATTTAGCTCCTTTTGGAAATAAGCAGAGTCCTTGAAAACACAAGCACAGAAAATCCTTCATTCTTCTTACAACCACTGAGCAACATACCAAGCAATAACAAATTAAAGAAAGGTTAGGAACTGTCCCAAAATATAGCGTACACATATTTTTCCAGATAAACAGCATATAATGACATAATATCTAACCCACTCATTAGTTTCCAAAAATGTTTTACTCTGCAAAAAAATCCTGCCAAGGGAATAGCAAATAGCTTGACTTAATTGTGCAAAAATCAGCTGATGGAGAGTAAAGGTTAAAGTTAGAATGTGAACTCATAAAAACACATGCGCTTCAATCGTAGGGTTTTTTTTAAAATCCTTCCATCATAATTTCTTCTTGTCCTTCAAAATATGATTTCAAAAGGGAAAACAGGGCACACTGGGACTGGGACACACAGTGTACGCTGCCCTGATGTCCTGCTTCCAGCAAGCACTGCAGTGCACTCGCACCGTACAGAAGTGGATAAAACAGCCAGGTGGGTGGAACTGCGTCCCACTAAGTCAAGGACAAACCTACCCCTGACTGCAATGAGGCCACCCTTTCTATCACTCACTGTCCCATTCAATAAGAAAATGCCTTTTCCTTTAAGAGGAAACAGGTTCCCTTCAGGATCAGTAGTTTTAAGATGATATAAGAATGGGTATGTTTGTAATTATTTGGCTTGAACTGTACACTGAGGACTAATAAACAATTACTAGCCTGGCTTAACAGTTTTCTAAAACACTAAAATAGGTTCTGAAGAATCATAAGTTACCCAGGGAAACCTGACTGTGTAATTCACTGGGAAGCATACAATTTCTTCGGTTTCAAGTTTGAAAACAAAGCAAAACAAAGATTTGTCATGTTTCATATTTCCAAACCAATATGCCTACACTCATGTGGTTTCCATCTTAGGCAGAGTGTAAAGAGGAAGTAAAATGTCAAGTTGTTTATGTCTGTGCAATTTTCTTATCTCAAAATAACACAGAGTTTGCTAAATCCAATCTGTCTTTAATAATAGTCAGAGGAATTCCTTTGCTGGGCACTCTTTTACAGAAATCTTATGATCTGGAGACAGAGGAGTTAAATCTCTTTTGACAATTTTGTCAAAAGCAAAAATGTCATCTGAAACAGCAGTCTTGTTTTCTAAGGAAATAAAGAAATTGGTTTCCTTCAGTTCAGTCTGTGTACCACATTTTCTCATTCTTTTCTCCTTTTTTACAATGTTTTACTGCAGATGAAAAAGAAAGGCAGGGACAGACAAAGGACACCTAGAAATTGACTCTTCATGAACATAAGCTTTCGCTTAACGGTATGAGAAAAAATGAATATGCTTAAATCAGCAAATTGTTCTTTACCTCCACAGAATAATCTTCATTGTCAAACATGTGATCAAAGTTCACTGTCTAGAAGTTGAGAAACCAAGTGTTTTTATTAGACACCTTAGGCCTGATTTCAAAGTATAAGTGATTCGGCTACATCTTTCTTTTTGAAAATAAATATATATTTCAGCATCTAGGCCAGTGCTTCTGCTTCATGCCCTTTTTAACTGTCCATTTCAGTGATTAATGAAATGAATGAATATGGAAAAGTTCTCCATGCTTCTGTATTCTTTATTCAAAAATCATACCGCAGATAAAAGTGATACCACGTTCATGAAAAAGACCATTTTCAAACATATCTAATCCCAATTTGATATATTCATATGTTCTTGTCTGTCCATACTGCATCTATTTTCAAATGCACATAAAAGTACCCACTTTGCCAATCCCCTATACTCAGTAAAAGAGATTTAGCTGCAGTGGCATGGGGACACAGCAGTCCCAAGGAAATACGAAGAGAGAAAAGCGTTCCCTCCATTCTATTTTGCTCCCATATCCTCCACCCAAGGCACTCTACCCGTCTCATGCATATGGAAAAGGAGAGGAATAAATGTCTGTGCCTCTCCCAGCAATCATCTTCAAACCCAATGTTGTCTTTCTGATTATTATATAGGACAGCCTCAGACTATAGTATGAGATTGTTGCATGAGACTATATGGCTTATTGCCTCTCTTGCACTGACAGGCATATCCCTTCCCACTGAACGTAACTCCCTCAGAACCATCAGCACTTGATCTCTTATGGTTGCTCCACACACTTGTTTTACAGAGCAGGACACTCCAAACTGTGATTCAGGACATCATGGCTCTAGTCAGGTACTGGTTTGTGAGATCAAATCAAATTCAAAATATCAGGTTGATCTTCACATATTCGTGGCACTTCCAAATCAATGGCTCTTTTCCCCTAATGAAGGTTAAGGAATTAACAGAAAACGTTGGTCTTATAATCAGATTATATCTGCCGTTGGGCAGCTATACCATTATACTCATTGACATACAAGAGTCGAAAAGTGATGACTAATATTGAGAAGAGGAGAAAACTCTCCTGAGATAGCTGGTAATAAATAAAAAACTGCAGGATAAAGTAAAAACTTCATAGACCAACATAGACCTTCCTTTTTTTTTTTTTACACTCCTATCCTTCTTGCAGAAGCAGAATTAAATGATTCAGGATTGTTTGGTTTGCAGAAAAGAGTTGAACACAAACGTCAGTGCTCATATTTAGTGTCATTTAACATCTAGTCCAAAGATAAGGAATCTGTGTAGATCACTGATTTCTTTAAACACATTCACAGCCAACAGGAACATTTTAGATTAAATACACATCTATGTTTCCTTCTTCTCTATATCTTTATCCGTAGGGCTAATAGAAAGTGAAAGTGCCTCCCCTTGGGAAATATGGGATATACTTTGATATCTGAAGACCAAATTATCCAGTTGGTTCCTACATGCCGAGACTGAAAATTTTGTGATGTTGACAAATCAAGTTTTGCAAACCACCCACAACCATCTTGCACATATGTGTCTGCATTATCATCCCTCACATATGTGCTGAATTCTTCTCAGTACACACAAGCAAACAAGGCACAAAAATACCCATAGTGAAATGCTTCTTTTACCTTTATTTAGCTACTTAATAGTTAAGCAACTAGGTTAGACTAGACATCCAGGCTCCCTCAGTATCAATGGCTGCAGATATAGGCACCTGCAGGGAGTGATTCATCTTCTTCAAAGATAGGGGTCTAAAATAGGAGGTAAGAGCTGCCTTCTGGAGGTGCCTATCTCTCACCAGTGACTATAGAGGGAGCCTAGATGACTAGCTGAGATTAGATGCCTAACTTTTAGGCAGATAAATTGTCTTGCCTGAGGTTACATGAGAAATTTGTGTCAGAACTAGGATTTGAACCCACGCGTTCTGCATATAGCTGGTAACAAATTATTTAGTCAAATCTAGCACTTTTATTATAAAGGGTTTGCATGTCCACAATAGGCTATTAGACAAGAGAGAGACACACACACATCAAAAAGTCTAATAAATTGGTGATTAGTCACCAATCTCCCACATACCTGAGCATATGAAAGATATAGTTTAAAAGTCTAAGGCAATAAGAGATTTTACCTGTGGTCTGCCACCTTCCCAATGAGTGTCCTAACCACAGCTATTCTCAGGGAGCTTATAAACTCTTCTGAGAATTCTCAATATAGTTTGAATAATTTACTATTTATCAAGATGGCAAGAGAAAGACAGCTATGTTAACACTGGAAAATACAGTGATAACCAATTTTTAGGGAAGAATTACATGGAACACATCTAAATTCTTGCTGATCAAAAAAGTCTTACCAGTTAAACAGTGCCTTTTCAGATTAAACAAACTCATAAATACCCAGCTACTTCAGAACGAACTACTTCACACATATTTAATTCTCCACCCGAATTTCTCATGGTTTTTGTCAATAGAGGATGCAAAATATTACACTGAGAAACCAAGACTGAATGGAAAGATGGCCACATTTGTCTTACATGCTTAGATTGAATTCCTATGGTTTGAAGAATTCAGTACAATCCACAGGGATTAGTATAAATACAACCATTCAGACTCCAAACCCAACCAAATTGTGGGCAAATAGCCAGATACTGAAACATTTGTTCACATCAGCTGAAAACCTCTGTAAAAACAACTGAATAGTTGCATTTGTCAAATGCTTATGTCACCGAAGAACTATATGTTTTATACCAGCTGCATATATTCTACATTCTGCGTTTTGTTTTCTCAGCTACTTTTCTCATCTGATGAAAACATGCTGTCTTCTTGGAGAACTAATTATGTGATAAAATTGTTCAGTTTATAATTCCAATATTAAATTATGACTCAATAATATTTTTACTTCTTAAATATCATCTTCTTCATGCATATGTAACTCAGAAATAGATTCATTGTTCTCTTTTCAGGTTCAAAGAAATGCAAAAAAATATTGAGCATAAGAAGAAGTACTTCAGTCTAAAAGTTAATTTTGGGGAAAACTTACAACTCCCTCAGAACAAATCTTTGGAGAATGAAAGGGTATTCTCATATATAACCAGAATTTTAAGATTTTTGTTGTGAAGGAATGCAGGTCTTTTATGATATATTAATAAAGTAGAAAAAGGACTTGGAATAATACACAGGGACTGACTTAGTGGAGACTTTGTCCTTCTGATATTTTTCTACTCTATTTTGAGATACTCTCTTCCCTTGCAAGACCTTAAAAACAAAACAAAAAACAACAACAAAAAACCCAAAACCAAACCAAAACAAACCCCCCAAAAACCCCCCAAGCCAACTAAAACCCAATGTACAAACATACAAAATTGTTCTCTTGAAGTCTAGTCCCATCACACTAGGATCTGACAAAATACTTTGCAAGTGGGTAATGCAAACAGTCTGCTCTCAGAGTCCAGTACGCACCAATCTGAGGTAATGTTTCAAATGTTATAAATATCCATTTGATACCTTTCCCATAGTATAAACATTTTCTAACCACTCTGTTATACTTCAGAGGTTTCCAAAATACCAAAAAGTATTTATTTAGTTCCTGTAAAACAACAGGAATTCTTAATCCTGTCAACAGATTAAAGAACTCGTTTGGGAAGGGAAAGAAGAAAAGAAAAAGAAAAAGAAAAAGAAAAAGAAAAAGAAAAAGAAAAAGAAAAAGAAAAAGAAAAAGAAAAAGAAAAAGAAAAAGAAAAAGAAAAAGAAAA
>VXBO01007654.1:132530-143975 GCA_013400135.1 Rhinoptilus africanus | reverse complement strand
GAAAAAAAGAGAAAAAAGAGAAAAAAAGAAAAAAGAAGAAAAGGAAAAAAAAAAAAAAAAAAAAAGGAAAAAAGGCAGGCAGGCAAGACGGCGCTGCTCGAGTTCTTTGTGAAATGCTGCCATCTATGGAGTTTCAGTCGATATTGCTTTCTACGACGACGTCTAGAAAAACCACAGGGCTGATGACCTCACAACGTGGTTGGTTCAATAAATGAAGCAGGTTTTTTCGGCAATAAACAAGAATATAAATTATAGCTTTGCCTATAACATTAAGTTGGCACTAGATTCTACCACAACTATTTCTTGGGTGTATAACCAGCATTGGTAGTTATCTATTCCAGCATTTGCTCAAGGCTTTCTTGTGTTTTTTGGGGGGATGTATTCATTTTGGTGGGCTGTGTTGCTCTGTTTTCATCTGCATTGTTTTCCTAAATTTCAGGGCACACAAGCAGAACTTCCCCAAGCATACTACTACCTGCATTCTCAAAATGGCCAAATAAATAAGCAACTAATTAAATTATCTCATTTTAGTTCTATTGTGTCTAAAAAATAAGGTGTTTGAAGCTTTAAAAATATTATAAATGCACAGATCACTCCTTCTTCCTTAGCATTTACTGCTAATGATAAGGCAGGAGTTGCACCTGTGGGTAATACAAGCAGACAGAAAGATGATAACTTTGAAGAGATAAAAATATTAGAAGTATTTGTTACCTATAACAAATAATAACCACTTCAAAAATCCCAGTTTGGAAGCTGTTCATATCTTCAGGAAGAAATAGTCCTCATTTAGTACTGCAAAGATACAGAAATTTCTTCATCATGGTCACTGGAGGACTAGATGCAATTGAAAAGCAGTGGACATTTGACTTACTTAAATTGTGATTAAGTCACATATTTAATAATTAAGGTAGGCATAAGCATAAAGAGCAGTAATTCTAGGGCTAATAAAAATCTGGATCCCCAAAGCTATCTTGTATCTACAGCCTGGGATGTAAAGACAGGAGAAAAAAACTATGTACAATTTATGAAAGATGCCTCTTTTAGACACCGCTGCTCAGATCTGTTTTCCAAAACTATCCCTCCCTTACCACAGCCTTCCCTTGCCTCCAGCTCTCAACAGTGAGATGTTACCAGCAGAGGTACTTCCCATTGCAGGAAACTTATAGAAGGAACAGCCCGCATTCACACCTGCCCTGAAAGATGGGGCCAGTTCAGTTCTCATCCATAAGGATCTGCCATATCAAAGAGAACTAAATCAGTGGAAAGAAAACCAAAATCAGCCCTATGCTCCCTGACAAACAGCAGCAAGGTACCTTACAATATACTGTTTTCACATTCTCTTATTCAATCCAAAGAGCTCAGTGCCAGTAAATCTTTATTATCCTAACAATAAGCAAAGCTACCTGCAGGAAAACTATTGGCTCTCCCACTTTGACTCCCTCCAGTCACTTACTTTTGCAAGTGTTTCTCATCTTTATACACCCTATTGACTTCGGAGGGTGGCACTTGCCTAGCACACCATGACAGAATAATCACGCTTTGAGCATAAGCATCAACAGACAAAGTTACTAAACATCTCTCCCATCTGCAGGTCATTCAACAGGAAGATGTTGAAATCAGTAGAGCTGCATTAACAATGAATTGCATTATAAGCAAAATAAGACTCTAAATGAAGTTAAAATTTACCTCCTAGAGAAACCTCTGCGGAGGTCAAAGATGAGACGCTTCTGGAGAATGCCCAGAGGCAAAGGTTGTTTTAAGAAATTCGTCCTCCCCTGTTTGACTTCCAACTCCCAAACACATACCCTGCCCCCTTTCTTTAGAGGGGAGACAGTGGCCAAAGGTCTATTAGCAGCAGCCACAGCTGCAGCAAGCATCTAAATGCTTCCTTCATTGCACAGCTGGCGAAGCGCCAGATTTACCTATAGTGCTTAATAAGGAGTGGCAGCTCTACTTGTTCGGCTTTTGGTAATAGAAATTTTAAAAGATGGGCCTTCTGGGTTTTCCTATTTGCCAGCTCACAACATAATCTCGTGTCAATACCGCTTTTGGAATGATCTTGATTCCATTTAATTCAAACTCATCTAAACAACGTCAGCTCAGATAATCCTGCCCGCGTTGCAGTAAGTCTCTCATCAGGGGACTTGGAAGAGACCCAGTTTGTTGGACGTCGCTAAAGGAACAGCTTTCCCACTGTCTCCCAGCATGGAGGGGGCTCTGGCCACGGTGCATGGTGATGTCTCACCAGCTGAGCTGCAAGGACGGAGGGCAGAGATGCCAATCTCTGTGCACGCTCTGGGAAAGGGCTGCGGGCCCCTGGAGCTTCACAGCCGTCAGACTACAGTCCATGCCAAGGAGAGAGTCTCCAATCGCTCTCCCATCTACCACACAAGAAAATGACAGCAAAGAGGTGGACAGTATGGCCTGCAAGCACTGGAAGAGGGTGGAGAGTAAGCCAGTGGTCTCCATCAATTCAGAATTATGGCTGCATTTGTAAGCACAGCTGGCCAAATGCATCTGAGACTGTACTTGCAAATGTTCGGACACAATTACCTCCTTTCTTGTTCTCCACTGAGCTAAAATCAGCCCCTGTGCTGAGGGGTGTGGACCGTATGCCCACCATATATTGACATGAAGCTACAGAGTCCACGTCCTCACCCACCACCCTGAAATGGAGTGTCACCTGTGACGATTTGTTTTAATAATATTTGTGGGGTAAGGGAGAAATGGGTCCTGTTGCACTCACAGGCAAATAGAGATATCCCTTCATGAACAAGAACATGCACTATTCGAGTTGCGCTATTCATCACTTGCTGCATTAATTATTTGGCTTTTCAAGATTTTCTGTCACCAGCGCAGACAGCCAGAACAAACTGTTACTGAGGAAACCAATCACCACAAATGAAGAAAGTGAACAGATCACCAAAATGCTGCAGGTCAAGAGAGAGTCTAAATATCTGTTGAATATCTCTATATAATGAATCACGGATCACTATTATTTCACCACGGAGAAAAATACCATATTTATCAGCTAATGCAGTTATTTGGCCATTCTGAGGAATCTGTGACGCATGCCCTTAATGAAACACATCTTTCCCACACCCTATTTCCCCTGTATTGCAGGAAGAGTACCATTTCCCTGCTTTGCTGGACAGGTTTGGGTTTGCATTCGTTTTATAAGCTGGGTTTCTTAGCTGATAAATCTCACTCAGTCACTGAGGATAACTCCATATTTCCAGACGGAACCAGTAAAGTTCTTGTTGCTGAAGGTACTATACGCTACAGTATATGTCTTGCTCAAGAATTCAGATGTCACCCACCTGCCATTAGGCACAATGCACACCTTTTTATAGCCAGCATAGCTGCCTGGAAGGCAGAACAAGAGATGAATAACCACTTCCTAGCCCGTTTTATTCAGCTGTGAGTCTTCTACATTGCTGAACTGCTTCAGATATTAAGATAGAATAACTAAGACTAGATCATATATATGAAACAGCATCAAGCGGAAACACTAAGTAGTAACATACGTGAATAAAAAGTGATTACAATAAGTATGAGTCAAATAAATTAATATTTTCCCTTAGATAGGATTCTTTATGTTTGGTAACTATTGCTTGTGCTGATGATATAACACATGCTGACACCAAATATCAATTCTAGGTAAATCCAATTAAGCCCAGAAGCAAAACAGCTGGATTAGCAGTTCACTGCATAAATTATTTTTCTTCCATTTACTTTGTCTTTTTGCAAATGAGCCTTTTAACATAAAAAAATTTAGTTCTCAAGTTCCCCTTTGCTTATTAATCCCAGAAGCCTAACATGAAGAAGAAGAAAAAAATATATTTTCTTCCTTTGTTGTTTGTGAGCATATGCTGTTCAGCTCCCTTGTGTAGTCTCCCCAGATTGTGAGTTTCCTCCTTCCTTGGATAAGTCGCTCACACTGCACTTATTATGGCACCAGACCAAGAAACTTGGGGGCTTTTTCATTTTCAGATGATATATTAATGCATAATTATTTTACAATTTATCTTTATCTCTATTTCACGATACTAAACAAAATGAATATAAAATTGGTAAGACTGCAGTTCAACACACTCACCACTGCTTTAATTCAGTTAGAACACCATAGACTATACAGGACTTCATTTATTTTATCTCCTTTTTTTTTGTTTTCATATTGTTTTTCTTCATTATATGGCTGCCAGCATAAAGAGAAATGTAGAGATTGGGAATCAATACATGCTACTCCTGTAGATACGCAAATAATCACAAATTGGAATCACTGATTGATTTTCAGCATTCTGATAGTGACACATTGGGTGGAAGGGACTCTGATCTCAGTTGTGCTAGGGGAAATCTAGAGCAGTGATTCACAGCTGGAATTATAATAAAGGACTGCCTCAGAAATGCATCATTTCAGTCAATGAAACACGTTACGTATCATTGGTGAAAATGACTTTTCCCTTCTGCTCATGATCAGGGTTGACAACAGCAAATGTGCAAGCAGCAGAGCCGTCCTTAAGCCTCCAAGGTTGAATGCCACCGGCTCCGATGGTGGGAGAAGGTGGTGACAAATACTGCGAGGTGCCTGAACAGCAGGGTTCAATTCATGACTTACCCCAGAGCCCATATCAAACACACTGGTCTTGGCATTACCCCCCATATACATTCCTCCTTCCAGTCCCCTGAAAACATACTGGTTTGAGATTTGCTTCTGCCTAAATCCATATTTTCCCAAAGACCTTTCACATCATCCGTGCACAGGAGCCTAATGCCAAGCTTTCCCAGGAAACAGGTCACACGGGGGTATCTGCAAGCCCAGAGGGTCACAGTCCAGACAAAAGGTACCCACTTACCAGTCAGACCAGCAGCTAGTTCACAGTCCAGACATCTATATCATAGAATCATAGAATCATAGAATCATAGGGTTGGAAGGGACCTCGAAAGATCATCTAGTCCAACCCCCCTGCCAGAGCAGGGTCACCTAGAGCACATCACCCAGGAACGCGTCCAGGCGGGTTTTGAATGTATATCTATATATATCTAAATGTATTTATATATGAAATGCTGAATATAAGAAGTCTAAATTACTCCTACTGGTGTGAAATGATTTTTAAAAGTTTTATTTCTAACATTTGTCTTTATACATATTAAGGACCTTTAAAGAAAAAAGATCAGTCTTTTTTCATTAACTGGAGCAGGAGACAATGAAATATTTTGGCTTTGTTACAAATGCAGAAGAATTTGAGGTTAAAAAATGAGGACTACTGTTGTACAGGCTGAAAGAAGGAGACAGACTACTGTTACACTATGTTTTTCTTATTTTCCAATAGGAGGAAAACAATTTTCTTTCTTATTTTTGCTTATGTAAAATACTTCCCATATAAAGATTTCCACTGGCATAAGCAGTAGCTTTGTTGTGGACTTTTTTTTGAGTAGTAACAGATCATGGTTTATAAAAAAGTCTTTTTTAATGCAGATGTAGTTATGGAAAAGTAGCACTAACCTTTACCGGTTGATCTTCAAAAAAAATCATTTTTCCTGACAGAGTGAAGAACTGGAGCACACAAAGTGGCTATGGTGACGCACAAAATACGTTTGGTGTGAAATAGCACATGACTCTAAAGTGTGCTGGAAATAAAAGACAAATGAAGAGCCATGAATTCTGACAGGAAACCTCTGTGCCTGATGTGCTTCACCAGCACTCTTATATTTCCTAGCCAGTTCTTTGCCTGTTTGCAAATCTTTTTCTTTTAAAAAAATACATGAAAAAAATGCTTACCAGTCATCAAATCGGCAAAAGGCTTGAAAAAAATGCCATTATTGGAAAAAATGGAGAAGGGAGAGGGGAGAGGGAAGGAGAAAAAAGGATTATGAACTGAAGTAGTAATTTTTTTTCTCGCAGGTAAGTAGCACTGGCATTTGTATGGACAAAAAAGGTGGTTTTTTTTGTTATGTGCACATTCATATCCGATCCATTAATTTACATACAAGAATTAATTTCACCTTCTGTCACTGCCTATGTTTGTAGAAAATTATGAAATTTCACCCTGTATCAATTTTAAATAGCTACAAAAATAGCAGCTGCCAGTCCCAACTAAATTAAACTCACTTTGCAGGGAGAGAATGCCTCCGTTTTGTTTAAAAGCAATATAGTATTCTTGAGGACGCTGAGTCCCGTCTGAGTCCTGCACAGCTGCCACTGCCTTGCGGGGGCCAAGGGCCTCAGCCATGGAAGGGTGGGTGGCAGCTCTGTCCAAGACCCTTCTGCTGCCCTCGGCATGCCGTTGGTTCTGTGGTGGGCAACAAATGTTGACAGGCCCTTCTTTTGACACCGGATTAGATGACTGAAATTACGCTTGGAGATACATGAAATTATTATTATAATTTGCTCTCAAAAAAAAAAAACCCAAACCAAATTTCAATTTGTTTATGAAGATTTACCTGTTATTTATTGATAGAATTGGACTGGAAAGTTGGCCAAACAGCAATATATGGGGAAAAGGTAGGTGTATAGAGAGGTATCTGGAAGCAGTGTGGTACACTGAAGAGATATGCAAAAAGTTTTCATCTTGAACCTTGAACGAAATAATTGATTTTGTTATTATCCATGTGAATTTGTATATCTTCATGACACTCATTAAATAACTAGCTCAATCTGGCTAAAACACCTTCAGTAATCATTTAAAGTTTTATCTTTTTAAAAAATCTTCTGAACAAGTTTTCAGTATTATTTTTGTTATGTTTTAACTCAGGTATTGAAAACATTCAGCTTTTACCATTGAAGTTCACGATTCATGGATTAAGTCTGATTCTGTGATGGCATGTGGACTAAACACAGTCCTGCTGGGGATGTAGAAACCTGAAATAGCTTCTCATCACATAATACCACTAATTTTATTACCACCTATTCAACTTTGCTGTCTAGCCTCAAAGGAAATGAAGTAAGTTTTGTCAGTTAATAACCCCAACTTTTCTCTAATAAAAACATTACAGCTGTGCTCAAGAAAAAGGAGCTGAATATGTTACACTTACAATGAAAAAGCACCTAATTATCCATTCATGGGGTCTCAAAGCATAACTAAAAGCAATGGGTTAGATATTTCTCTAATATCTATGTACTCATGATACAGGTATTGGAAGAAATTTTTGCTCCCCAATATCTTTCACAAATTACCAGAAAATTTTAAAATCTCCTCACTTAAGACACAAATGTGCAAGAAGCTATTTGGGGGAAATGTGGTACCGTGCAGTGCCATATGATGCAATAATACGCAATGATGACAATAATACTACTTAACTTTGCATCTTATAAGAAGCGTGATTTGTCAACCGAGAACCATTCTTGCAATGGTTGCAAAAAGTTGCAGTTTGAGATGCAGTTATCAATGTTGAATGTTCTTCTATTCTTCCATATTCGGTTCCAATACAGTCAATCTGCATATGTCTATAATAGAGCAAATACTTGTGCCAATGTATGAAGCCCAAGTATGGTGCCCTGCGAGCTTAGCACCGGCGTACGGAACAAGTCTCTCAAAGATGACGATACAGGCATATTCTTTTTCCCCAACATCCCTTCCAAACACTCAAAAGAATTTACATTGCAAATTAGCAAGCGCTGTGGGTGCATTTCATCTACAAGAAGTATGATTTTTCTTCAATGCAGGCTCCAGCATAGCACTTCTCAGCTTTTACAGTCTTCAAAAGAGACCCTCTCCTTGAAGAATGGGGGATTTATTTCATAGCTGTCATTTAGCCCATCATGAAATATATATCCCCATGGTTTCCTGTCTTAATTTCTTAAGAATACTCCTACTTAAGACTGCATTAACCACTCATTTTTATATTTCAATAAATCTTACATGGATAACAGCTGGTGAGCTTTATTTTAAAATGTCTTCTTGACTACTTTCTGAAAGTGTGAGTACTTGATGCTTTTGCAAGTGGAGTTGGCAACTATTACTTCAGTCAGAGATCATTAAGGGACAGATTTGTTTATCTCGAGGTTCACCACTGAAAGTGGAATGTCCATACAGGAGCTTTTTTGATCTGCAGGCAAACTTAGGTGGGGCTGCGCAATTTCCTAGCTGTACCAACCAGAATGGGTAACAACCAGAAGACGATTGGTAAGGAATGATGCTGCCAACACTCAATCCCTTTCTTCCTCCTTACTAGCATCTGAAACAATTCTCAACTACCTCACATAAAAACTTTACTTGTTCATGTAGCCACTGTAGCCACTTCTGAACTCTCATACGCCATGCCTGAATGGAGGAGTGTTAACAAGAACTGTAGTAACACTTTCAGGTTTTAATATTCTGAACTATTTTGTCCATCCACAGCACTGTTTTTTGTTCCAGCAAGGAAGTCTAGATCCCTCTCTAGCTGAAACCTGCTTTAATCTCACTCTTTGGTTCCAATGATTACTCCTAGAAACATACAATCAGTTCAGATTAACTGTTCAGATCTCAGCAATATCTACTTAGCAACAGCTACCATCATGTCTTAACAATTGCTTCCCTTCTATATCATGACTTATCATTCAGTATGCAAAGCTGTTATTCAAACTTCCCCCTCTGCCATATATATACAAAAATATATATCCATGCTTTTATATTTCAAAGGTTTTCATCATTATAAGTCTATTAAGTTACACCTAATACATAAGAATGGAGGTATAGTATCATCTAACCGTGCAGTTTAGAAATGAAATGTTACTGCAAACTTCATTTGTATTAATTACGCATGAAAAATATTTTCCCTGGCAATGGTAAGTAATTATAAAGCTACCTGTTGTTAATAAGAAGTTTGAGTGCCCATTTATCACACACACCAAGAAACAGCCAGCAGATATTCTAACTCATAATTCTGAAAATATATTGCAATAGACTTTTTATTTACAATATGTAAACAAACTACAGGTATTTGAATGCTAGACACAATTATAAGTAGCACTTTTCTCTGTTTTAAAAAAGTTGCATAAATAAATTGAATTTTCTCCAACTCTCACTTGGTTAGATTGCAACACTTGCAAAATACCAAACATGCTCACTATGTTTCATCAAAGACTTAAAAGGTGTGAGATACTACTGAAAATGCAGCTTGCCAGGTTTTCATGTCATCATTGCTACAATTGTAATGGAATGCCACGAAGTATTTTTAAGAGTAATTTAAACAAAACCTCTTAAGACCTTTTTTGAAATTTGGTAACCTACATAACCCGCACTCTAAATCATTTGCAAGGTCCCATCATTGTGAAACAGAGCATTAAAATATAATAAAATAATAATAATAAACAAAGTTATGCAATGGTGACATGTCCCTCGTTCTTCAGGCTTGCTTTATGCATTAATACAATCTTGAGGTCCTGCACCAGTTGGGTCTTATGACTTGCTTTTCAAATCCAAGTTACACAACAGACATCAGTAAGGCCAGTGTTTTACCTATTGCATTGAATAGATCTTTGGAGGCAATCACAGCTCAAATTACTGAGGTCATCAGAATTCCACCCCCTGTTAAAGTCTGAAAAAATGAAAGGGATCTTAATCAATTGCCTACATCATGCAGTTCCACAGCCAGCCTCTGCAAAACATATTGTAAAATAAACTCAGAGAATGCATTTAACAGAAAACAAAAAAGATCTCAGTGCTGTTAGAAAAAGAGGAAAATAAAAGAAAGCACTCTTTGGAAAGATTCAACACAGTATGTAGAGTTTTCTGAGGGTTTGGTGTTTTTTCAGCAGAAAAAAGGAAGAATCCAAGGAAGAGTGGCTAAGTTTTCACTGATTTATTAATAACTTTTCTTTACATTTTATTTACCCAGAATTATATTATTTTTATGTCCCAGTGCCAAGAAATCTGGTTAGTAAAGTGCCAAATTCTTTTATTTGATTTTATTTGATTTCATTAGGGACCATCAGCCTAGCTGCTTAAGTGCCCGACTACTGTTTGCAGTTAAACATTCATTAGGGAATCCCCAGTGGGTTCATTCATTTCACTGAGGTCCAATTACAGTGCCACAAAAGCAGTTTTTGCAGCAATTAGCTGATTTTTCCTGTTTATGTTCTGTCTCTTTAGGAAGAGGACTATTTTGTGGAGGTCAGATTTTTAATTAGGCGCAATTTAGGGCCAATAAGAAAACTGATAATTTACTAAATGGCTGTGGTGGACTTAACTGCTCAGAGCAGAGGTAAATAACACAACAGGGACACCAAGAATAAGCTCTCCTGGTGTGCATAGCTCAGAGCCCTATAGTGTAAGGAATAGATTACATGTTAAATGGCTGTCAGGGCTCTCATTGCGTTGCCTGTATCGCCAATCGACCTGACCTCAAGAGCCACCATGTTTTTAGCAATGGGCACAGGGAAGCCAATCTGGAACATGACCTGCAGACCACTGTTGGCTTCAGGTAGCTGCAAAAAGATCTTGGAGTGAAAGAAAACAATAAAAAATCAGCTTCTACTTCCCAAACATTTTGCAGCACCTTTCTCAACTGATGTGTCCTGTGAAGCCAATGATATTAAACTGCATCTGGTAAATCCTCACAGACACTCTGAGTGTGTTTTTACCATCATGGATTACCACATTAGCTTGCATTTTTGCGAAGGTCTATGCTTTCTGCCCTTAAATGAGGCACTAAATTTTCTAAACAATGCGTGCAACTTGCCTTACACCTTGGGAAACTATGAATTGTGATAGTTGATGAACAGTACACATTCAGAGGAAGTAGGATCTTAATCTTGTGATCTCTTCTGAGAGAGTCCAAGCAGACTTGCTACCTCAAAACGTTCTCATCTAAAGATCATGATATTTGAGTTTCAGACATCGTATCACATCAAAATTTCTGAAGATACTCACATTTGGCTGAAATGTTGCTCTCTTACAGGAAAGAGGTAAGGAAAGGCCAGAAGGTCACTGCATTTTTTTCTTCAACCTTTGACCCAACACTCAATTGCAAAGTCCTAGCCAGACATGTAAAAAAGCAATACCAACAGGAAGCATAAGTTACAAACATTGAAATTTCATTGCCAGTTACCATTACTGGCAGCATTTATAAAAAAACAACAAAGACTAGGGCAGAAATTTTTAAGCCTTATAGTGGGAAGAAAAATGATCAATGTAACAGCAGAATAATTTTGAAAAACTTGGTATCTTGATTAAAACACACTTTACGTCAGGATTCTTGTCCTTCCCATGAAAACTCTTTACCATATAGTTCACAACTAGGGCTACAGTTGTTAAGCTAAAAAAAAAAAAAAAAAAAAACCCTGNAAAAAGTAAACTCTGGAGAAAATAAAAGGTTTCAGAAATCTTTAAAACCTGAAAATCTGGTATTAGGCAGCTATTCCCTTTCTAATTATTTAGATAGCCAAAAAAGCATCACCTTTTTGCCAACTCATCTGTTTTCCTTGCAACACAGAAACAGGATTGAAAGATGCTGGCAAAA
>VXBO01007654.1:37815-132500 GCA_013400135.1 Rhinoptilus africanus | reverse complement strand
AAAAAAAAAAAGAAAAGGAATTTAGCAGTCACAGTTTGAGAACCTGAAACTAAATTTCAGATTAGTGGTGAGCCAATGAACATCTCTTTAAGACAATCTACACAGAATCTATGCTACAGGTGCATAGATAGTGACTCTATGGTCTAAATTACCTAATACAGTGCAAGTTCTGTTCAAACTTGCATTCTACTATTCTAGCAGAAAAACGGGAATGCCATTTTAATTCTATCATATTATTCTTTTCATCTAGTCACGCACACATAGGGTTGAAGAAGGCCTTTCTTTTCTAGTAAGTTTTTAAATATTTTCCCCATTTTAGAGAAAGGTTTGAGGTTTCAAGCAAATGAACAAGTTTTTTCAATGTTATTTCAATAATACAATACAGCGGGCAACACACATTGCTACATTAACTCCTAATTACTTTGGAAACCAAGTTTCACTTGGAGTCCAGCTTGACTTGCAAAGAACTCAGGATGGTAATTAATAACAATCAGCCACTGAAGAAACTTTGTATAAATAATGTGCTGAACTATGTCCCAACAGGGCTAATACAAACACATAGACTTCAGCATGAACTCAGCCAAATGAAAAAAAAAAAAAAACCACAAAGAAAAACTTGCGAGTGACTGAATTTACTACTTTTTCTGCTTTGCTGTTCCCTCGCTGTATTACCCACCATATCTCAAAGTCCAGATTTGTTGTCATTAACATAATCAGAAATGCAATTTTCTTAATACAAGTCATATAAACAATGAACTGATGGCAGCTAGGTGATAGGTGTCATCCACAGCAGGTAGTTCTGGTGGAAAGACAGATACAATTAAGTGACAAGGAAGCATTACTATTATGGTGAGAATAACTTCCAAATACATGAGATAAGAGACGTTTTAACATCTCAGAGAAGCATTTCAGCTCATGCTGTCAAATATTCTGTTCTTTCACCAGTTCACATCCCTCTGCATAGGAAAAATATTAGAGCAGCAGGAACCAGGGATAAAAAAGAGCTGTTAGACCATAGGACCATAGCTCAGCTCAGGTCAGAGGGGACCGAATCCAACCTCCTGCTCAAAACAGGGTCAGCCTCACTTATTTCATTCTCTTGTGACAGCATATAAATAAACTAATTCAGCTAAAATAACATATAGATATATATGTGTACTAATTATAGTTACTAAAAAGTTATACAAGCTAATCCTGGCTTCTTAAGGAAATTAAGTTGATGGGATCACACTGTCTATGTTTATTCTCAGGTGTTGGCCCATTTCATCCACATTTAGAAAAAGGCTTAAAGGTGTGAAGGCTTAAGACGATCCAAACAGAGGAAAGCTGGTGTCATGAACAGCCCAGCTGTAGGAAAAGCTTCAAGCAAAAATTATACCTTAGTAGAGCCAGCATATACCAAATATCATAGAATCATAGAATCATAGGATTGCTGAGGTTGGAAGAGACCTTTAAGATCATCAAGTCCAACCATTAACCTACCCTAGCAAAAAAACACTTCTAAACCATGTCCCTAAGTACCACATCCACCCTTTTCTTAAACACCTCCAGGGATGATGAATCCACCACCTCCCTGGGTAGCCTATTCCAATGTTTAATAACCCTTTCAGTGAAAAAATGTTTCCTGATATCCAATCTAAACCTCCTGTGACATAACTTGAACCCATTTCCTCTTCTCCTATCACTTGTCACCAGGGAGAAGAGGTCAGCCCCCATCTCTACAGAAAGGCACTGAAAACCAGGTGTCATACATACTACTTGAACTGTTTTCTTGTTTCCTTTTAAACGCCCAATCTCTTCCTTAGATGCAGATGGAAAACAGAAGGGAGCAGTGAAAATCCCACGAGAAAGGGATTTTCTGGTATTTGCAGTTTAGGTAGGCAATTTGAGGTGGTCTCAATGAGGTCATCTATTTAAGGACCTTCTTGGGCCCCCAGACTTTCTTACCTTCTGCATATCAGCTTCCAAAGGAGTCCAGTGCTTCGTAGCCACTCAAGAGGCCAAAGAAGGCTGCTTAATCAAAAGATCCACCTCATCATCCAGCCCTTCTCCCAGTGAAAACAAAACAACACTCCCAAAGACTTCAACCAGAGAGGGACCAAGTCCTGGAAAGCAGCATTAAAATAATTACACAGCCAACTGTTTAACCATTTTTGCAGGTATTTCTTCCATGTTGCTGTACTGCTTTGGAGGACTTCAACATGACAGCAGGGTCGCAATCTGCCTGCTGTGTTTACCTGTTCAGCTTTTTTCCTCAGAATTTTAATACCCATTAGGTGCCAATACTGCATACAGGCCCTATAAAAATTTCTTCAGAAAGGTGTTTAGGTAAGCTTAAAATTATATTTGGCAGACTGTTAGTCCAGGATGCTCATTGAGGTCATCTGACATTTAAAAACTAAATGAAAATAGGCAGCTGCTTTATTATTTTAACTGTACCTCTCAAAACTGACTGCTAAACATTCACGTATCACAAGAGATGTACAAGGTGTACATCTTTATTAGTAATATGTCAACAACCTTGTAAAGAAATACAAGAGGAGAACAAATCAGAGACACTGTTAGCACAATAAGAACCTTTGAAGATTCTCCTAACTTCAAGCAACAGAGACAAGAACAATCTTAATTAATACTGAATAATATAATCACGTAAAATAACCTGTTACATTGAGGTACATTGCAGTTCTGTTATTTCTTGATTCTATGTGTGTATGAAATGCAGTGATGATGCTTTTGGACAAAACATTCTCGTATGTAAGAATTTAATGCTAAATGTGTATTGTTAGGCAGCTAAGAAATTTATTGAGGAGTAACAGTTCCTAATTATAGGATACCTGCAGAGACAGAACATTAATCAGTTTTACTAAAAGTATTTTTGCCAGTGTTTTGCATAGAGAAAGAAAGAAAAAAGAAAAGAATTTCCTTTCTCTTGCCTTCCTACTGTCGTTGCATGAATGGTAGCTATTACATTCTAACTACTGATCTGCACATTAAAAAAAAAAAAAGATGGTCAAATATCCATGCACGCTCAAGTAGCCAATTTGCAAATATGATTCATTTGTCTGATTTAATTTTCTAAAATTGCCAACTGACCTTAGTCTTCATTCTGGGCTAACAATCAGTATTTTTTTAATGAACCTGTTTTTAATAAAGGAAGAATTAAGGGGAAGGAGCAAAGGGGAATTGAGAAAATTAACAGTTTAGCTGATCCGCTAAATTTTGAAACAAAGCAAAGGAGTGCAGTCCAAGGTATAATAACCTTTAGAAACACACAAGCCAGAGCAGTATTTTGCACCTGAACCATAAAACCACATACTGAAAACTAACTTCATTGCCAAGTTACATGCCACGGAACCATTCTGCTTTTAATGAAATCGCATGGGAGGTAAGTCAGTCCAGAAATCTGACCTTGGTTTTAATTTGAAACTGACAAAATTTTAGACTGCAAAACTGACTGCAAAGAAGCACATCTGCTATTTAATACTGTGGTGTACTGTGCATTTATGTATCATAATTATTATAATAATCACCTGGATTCTGTTTCGTCCCAGTCTCTTTTTTTTGCTGAAATTGTTTCATCTGTTGTTTCCAAACCTAAATGTGACAATGATTTCATATTCAACAACATGAGGCAATTCAACATTCTTTGTCTGGAAAGTCTTCTTCAAAAAGAAAGACAGGCTATAAAATTATCAAACAGCATCTAGATAGATACCAGCAAGCCTCAAGAGGTTACACTGTGCTCCATATGAAATCCTAAGTGCAACAGAGTTGACAGAGGCAATCAAATATTCAGGTGGCTTCAGAAAAAAACCTTTACCTGAATGTTGCCTGTTAATTTTTTCAATTTAGGGAAATGGGAAGAGGAGTTACTTACTCGACAGTCTGCTTGCTCCCAAAGTAAATTTTTGTCCACTAGAAGGACTGTGATTTTGCAAAACTTGTACTCTGTTATTTTAACATACAGCAGAGCAGCAGTCACACAGGCCCAATATGTGAAAGAGTACCTACTGTGACACATTAAAGTAGTCCACCACATCTTTCCCGTAAAACTTTTCTCAAATAATTCCAACAGCAATAGAAGAGGGTGACAAGCATATGTGTAATATGTTACACGTCCAGGAATTTCTTGTTCACTGTTAGTCTAGCAGACATGTTCCCAAAGTCCTCCACTCTCTTTGGAATACCTCCCCTTCCCCCTTTAAACAGCTCTCCTTCTTTATCAGCAGTCCAGACCTTTTCTCTGTTGACAAAACTGCAGGTAACAGTGGTGTCACCAGCCGGAGAGGTAGAATCCTCTGAAGTCAGGTGGAAGCACAACTTCCTAGCTCTTGGCTTCCAGCTAAAAAATCAGTACATTACAGACATCAACAGACATCAATATAATATTACTAGTTAGAAAATGCAATACTTGGGAGCACTGCCCTGGAGGCTGTAACACAATAGAGTAGACCCAGCTAGTGAGAACTATGGCACTTGACATCAGTTCTGCCACCGAACCCTACAGCAGTAACTGTGCTTCCTTCCTTTTGAGCAGAGAACTGTTTTTTCCCGCTCTAGGAAGAGAGGGTAGGAGCAGCCATACAAACACACTGTGTTTACAACTTGATTGTATCTTTATTTTTCTTCTTATAGTAAGAATAATAATGTCCCCACTATAGAACTGTCTTTCCTCTCCTGTCTCTCCCCTCCATCTGGTGGCCCAGTATGAACCCTCATGCTGTTTCTGGGACAGTGGCCAATCTAACAGCATCAGCCCTGAAAAGAGTCCTAAGAAACAGCTTGCCTAACAGTATTCCCTTTTCACCCAATTTCAGCTTTTTTAGTGTAACAAAATGGCAAAGAAGGAGGGGTGCTCTGACTGGAAAATAAAAGACAGGTGTATCCAGCTCCTCAGTGGCAGTGGTTTTTGCCACAAGGCAGTTGCTCCACCACTCAGCAGAATGAAGTTCCTGTAGCAAACAGAGATCCCACTTGAAGTGAACGACAGATTCAAAGCTCAGGCTTGCCACCTACTCTCCACCAGAATGCACTACACACTAGTTTTATTGTGGAGTAGCCCCAAAGTCTGCTAATTACCATGACAGCGTGTTTACTCAGGAAAAGCTTCTGTTTCCTCAGGAAAGCCCTTAGCTATCTCCAGCCCGGTTTGGGATGTCTGTTCCTAGGGACATCCTGAAAATATGTAGAGAGTGGCCTGTAACTGAGGATGATTCACTCTGTCCTTAGATCTGGCCTTTCTCTTTTGCAGAGCTAGAAACCGATACTCTTGTGAAGAGCTTGCCTCCTGCAAAACGTGGCTTGTTACCAATTACTGCAAGCACATTTGAGCGTTTCATTTCACAAGCCATTACACAAACTGACCCTGTAGACTTTGAACAGCCCTAGTGACAAGCCAATAGTCTCCCCTGCGTATCTGACATATTAAATAAGACCAGTGCTTGCTAAAACCACAGGAAAGAAACTCACCGACCACTGAATATTCATCGGGGGCCATACAGTAGCCCAGAGAAGTGGGAAATGCCTCCCAGAATGTAAATCCATAGCAACTCCTACCAATTAAGACTGAACTAGAGTACATATGCTGGCAACTGCGCAAAGCTTGGGTGAATGTTTTATTCTGCTGCCACACTAAGAGTGCTTGGCAAAAGAAATAATTAAAGAGTAATGAGACAGCTTTGGGAAATAGGCAATATGAATTGCTGTCAGTTCCCCACACACTTCCTCCTCCTTTACTAAAGATTAGTACTTCTTATTGCCTGCATGCAAACTACAATCTGAAATTCAGTCATTTTGACAGGAGAAATAACGCTGAAAGAAACATGAGGAGACAAGAATCTCATAATTTCAATATCGTGTATAATATTGGAATACTTCTGTTTATGCTCCTCAGATTGTTTTATTTCATCTGAGTTACCTGTGTGGCAAGTATTTCAAGTGACCTTGACCACCAATAAATATCTACGTAGAAGGGGCCAACTGCTCGAAAGAGAAGAAATAAAGCACAAACAGAAATGGAAAAAAATATTAATCCCTCTGCATTTAACTATGTACATCCAAAAAGGTTTCTGATGAGCAGACAGACATTGATTAGTAGCCTTGACACTGACTTGCATCAGGTGACAAGCAGTTCATCAAATGGCTTACATACACATGGAATCACAGAATCATAGACTGGTTGAGGCTGGAAGGGAACTCTGGAGGTCATCTAGTCCAAGCTACCTGCCCAAGCAGGGCCACCTAGACCTGGTTCCACAGGATCATGTCCAGATGGCTTTTGAGTACCTCCAAGCATGGAGACTGTACAGCCTCTCTGGGCAACCTGCGCCAGTGCTCAGTCACTCTCACAGCAAAAAGGGGATCATAGGATCAGTTGGAAAGCATTCTTGGAACCAAGCAGGCTGAGGGCATGACTGTGTCATGAAATAGAGAAGTACATGTGCATACATGTGTATGTGTGTGCATATATGTTTGTGTGCACGTGTGTGCGCAGCCCTGTTTGTGGAGTTTCTGGCTGGAGCCCAGGGACACAGTCTGGGAAAACAGTGAGTGCTTGCAGGTACTTTCTTCTGAAATGTTTGTTTTTCTTTCTCACTGGTTTCAAACATGCTCAGCATATCAGTGAAACAAGAGGTAAACATAGAGCCCTCTCAGATTACATCTGTTCCCCAGGCCATCTCCAAAGCAAACATTGGTCTCCCAATGAAAAATACAACTATTACCCATTATTGGACATATCCAGTCACTGCCTGACCACCGAGTTGCACGGTTAATGAATCTGCTCATTTCTAATAAAAATAAACCAGACAAAGGAAGTGGTCAGCTAAAGCTGAACTTGAAGAGAAAAACAAAAGGGATTTAATAAAAAATACTCAAGGTTGACATTTCCTTTTTATTTGAAACATGCCTTTCCCGGGAATGACATGATCACATAGATACTATTAGTAAAGCCACACACTGGCGCCAGATTTTAAGATCTTTACCCATATGACTTAATTTGGGAAGCAGTAAAAACCAGAAGGGAAATTCCTCTGGCCCTGTTATTTCACAGTTCAAGCTTCAAATTAAAGTATTTCAAAACAGAGCTTAAAAGAATATCAGTCAAAATGAACCAAGCTACTTCTTATAACACTAGCAGAAACAATATTTTTAAGATTGTATCTGTATTCCCCAGTCCCTTTCCTGTCTATTCAAGTTATTTAGGAATCAAGTCAGTTTGTATAAAGCAGTGATCAAGAAAAGGTCCAGCAGAAATAATGTGCAAACCACAGTATTTTAAAGAGAAATTTTACAGGACACATCTTAGACTTTTTTCAGACTATAAGTCAATTCATACACAGAAGATTTCCTCCAAATTGAAACATTTCATCTTAATACTGGATCCAATTTTCCACTGAATATGAATTTAGGTACTTTAAACTTCAAATAATGTAGTTAAGAGACACTTAAAATTTACACAAACTTATTTCATAATGAAAGTGTAAACCAGTCTTTGCTACTGAATTTCTTCCTAGAACTCCCTAAAACCATCAGTGACATTGACCTTTCTTTTCTTCTGAATTTTGGTTATGCAAACTTATTTTTTAGCAAGAAAATCTCCAACAAGAAAAAAACTGAAAGACACTTCCCTGTCTTGCAAGAGGCATTGAGAAACTACAGAGGAATTATGCTTTCATTGCATTTTTCTGCAAAGGAAAACCCCACATACTTTCAGTTTAAATATAATTTTTGATTGTCTTAAGGAAAACAGGATGGGACCAGTACAAAAGAAAAACAGAGACTCTAATTTCACCACTCTTTCTGAAGTTTTTGATTTGTGTTCTTCAGCAATGACCTTAATGTCCTGTGAATGAATTTACCAAATTCAGTCAGAACCATGAACTGAGTTTCCACATCACAGAAACTGGCATGTTCTGTGCTAACTGAGGGTCTGGCTTCATATTTTGAAAACCCACTAAGAACTTTGAAAAGAAACCAATACAGTGGGTTTTCTCTAAGTTCTGGAATGAATTCAGGATTACAAAATTTCACAATTCAAGCCTTTAATAAGAAAAAAATAAGTTTCAACTGAAGCAAAACCTCTTAGACATAAGGCAGTGGTTATTGGCTATGTTATCAGTTATCAGGGTGACAATCCTTTCTTCCTGACCTAACTGATAGCTTGGCAAGCAGACAATACCAAACCCACTACCAGAATGCTGGCAATCAAAAGTAGTTTCTACTACTCAAAAAGAGCTGCTCTCACAGCTTGAAAAATGTTCCACATCAGCTCATTACTATACCAGTAATACAGAAAAAGGATGTGATTTGGAAATGTCTGACCTTTCTGAATGTCTTTTCTTCTGTCACTGATTGGTCTGGTCAGCCCTAAAAAATTAAATCAAGCCAGAGTTAGCAGAATGGCCTTGAGTATCCATTAATTTCTCAATGTGTGAATGAACAAACATTCCCCTTACAACTTCCCTATTTGGGCAACATGAAATCCTAAGGCCTTTTTTTCCATGTCATTTCATCTGAGCAAGGAGAGACTGGACTACAAGTCTTTTCCACAGGAACTCAAGATACTTAGGTTTTCTTCTTCATTCTTCTGCTCTGATGTGCATATCCAGAGATACACAGAGAATTTCTTGGTTTATTCCCCAAACAGTCTGGGAATCTACGAATACTCTAGTTCTTGCTTCACTTCTGCCTCAGCTCTGCCTGCCAGAGGTAGAACTTAATCCAGTCTAGAGAAGCTGTGGGGGAAGGGAAGTACGCCTTTCTCTGTGGGTGTAATGCCAGTTGTACATTGTAAGGAAAAGACAAGAGACGTACGTGTCTTATGTACTCACAGAGAAGAGTCCACACAGTCAGACTGAAACACACAACTAGTTTTGTCTCCAGCAGGCGTGTGATTCTACTCTTGAAAATAAGCTCCTCACAGTTTACCAGGCAACCTGTTGCATGTGTTAGAGAAAAATTACTGTTCAGGAATGTGTACTTTTTCAAAAAGGCACATGAAGGAGAAGCAGGAATAAGCCCTGTAAGTAACCAAGGAATAATGAGTAAGATAGAAACAAATCCTGTTAGGAGTAAGATAGGTCATGATGAGCAGAAACTAGATTTTTACTCCTGACTCTTGAGCTCATGTGCTGCACGAGATTCATGAAGCCATTTTGGGGCCAGGTTCATAAACATATGCATAATGAACATTTGGGATTTCAGGCCATGAGCAGAATCATCATTGTCCTGAGCAACAAAGGCAAATGTGACAAAGAAACATGGTTTAGGGCTTCTTACTCAGAGGCTGCTTTTCCTGGGCACAGAAGGATGGAGATGCCCAGGAACAGATGCACCCCTGGCAGTATGCAGGGAGCTGCTCACATACCCTATAGAAGCCACAGAACAAGCTGATGAACTTCAGCATCAGAGAGCGACTGCCATATCTCAAAACAAGCTCTGGTTTTAGCGAGCTGCTCGGTCTTTATATTGGACTAGTGTGCCTAAATTGAGACAAAGATGGCCAGAGGTCCCTACTCCTGCTTCTATCCTGCCCTTTCTGCACCTTCAAAATCCCTGATGTGTTATACTGTGCCTTGTTCTGTGGATCTTGGCATATTTTCTAGGGCCTATGCAGGAAGGTTTTTGTCTTCATAAAAGACAAGCCATAAATGACAAAGTAAGGTAATGTTATTGCTTACCTGCTAGCATTTCATGCAGCAAGTCTCTTTCTTCCTACATCTGAGTCCTTCCACCAGAAGTAGAAAAGTGGAAAGAAAAGCAAAACCTATTGGTGTTTACAACAATAAAACAGAATTATTTTGTTCTGGGGCAGGTATTATGTGGCTTAGAGTAATTTAGTGCATGCTCAGTACCTGGATACAAGCACTCTATTATACCCAGCTGCTGGGTCATCAGGTTCTCTGTCCCACAAAAGGATCTGATCGTGGTACCAACAGTTTATCAGACAGAAAAAGCAGGGCCAGTGTCTGGGAAACACATTTATTTCTTCACCTCCCTTCAAAATATTATCAGTGTCGCCATATTTTTGTAAAGGTAACATATGTTCTTCCTCTTCTCCCTCTCTTTGTAGACTTCCCATCAGTTCCATTTCATCTTCTCATAAGTACTAACTTTAAAAACATAAGCCAGACATAGACTGTCCTGGCTTCTTTGATTTCAGTAGAAGCACCACAAGGTTGAGCTCAAGACTGTTTATATAGAGTCAGCAGCAGCAAAGTATATTGTAATTTCATATCAATTCTAATCTAACTCCCTCTTTGTCTTGTTATCCACTTCAGCAAATTAACATATAAAACACATAAATGATTGGCAAAAATTAACTGTACATTTCTACTTTAACTGAACGATTTAGATGGCATTACAGGGGGGGAAAGATTAGTTTTTCAAGTTATAAACAAGCATTATTTTGCAATCTTTGGCCTGTAACTGAAAGATAATAGTATAATTTGCATTCAAATAAAGTAAATCTCTCAGTGTAAAAGACTTTTTATAGTTCCCATAAACCAGAAACAGATTAAAGTGTAGACAGTGTAAGGAGGACAGGAGGATAAATCAACCAGACAAACAAGATGATCAAAAAAAAAAAAAAAAGAGAATAATAATCCTTTCTAAATGTTCACTTACTTAGCTTCACAAATCCTATGCACTAGACAGAAATGTCTATGATCTCTCCAGGTTTCTGTCATTAAAGTATTGGCTTTAGCTCAGAAAGCAGACCCTTATTTGGGGATACCAAGCCTGCAAGCCCTGGAAATACTCTGACTTTCTCTTGTTAATTCCAAATCCTTTTACCCAGAAACACTGCCAGTCTACCAAGAAGGGCTAAGTACCATCAGTTCCTTCGTCCAAGTTTTTTACAAATGTGCCAGTGTTGCACCTTTACTGTGGTATATGCAACATGAAACAGAAGATTTTCTCTTCTTGAAACTACAATGTGCCCACAGTTTCCTCTGAAGTCAGTGAGGATTATCAGTGTCCTGAAGCTCTGAAGAGACCTGCTAGTTTTTCCTCCCGGGGGAACCCTGAAACAACGTATACGTCACTCTTAAACTGATTTTTGCTTTTTAGTTCATTATAGTTTAATGTAATGTGTGTGAACAGCTCTGAGAAAAGAGATCAAGCACAGGACACCCATCTACAGTTAAGTAAAGAGAGTATAAAAGAAAAATAAGCACAGTCTCATAAGATGCTATCTACGAGCCAGATCCCTGAGATTTGCCCAGTTTCTGTTCACTGCCCAATGCCACTACTTCACCTGAAAGGTCGAGCTGTTTTTCCCTCACAGCCTGGGATTTAAAGCATTGACCTGGGTGATGTGCTTCTGCACCTCCTTTAGGAGCAGTGGGTTACAGAGCCTTTGCATCTGGATGAGTACATTAATTATAAGGCTAATTTACAAAAGGTTCATTTTACCTGCTGGCTATGCTTTATGGGAGTTATCCCAGCTCAGACCTTTGAAAGAAACTCTTAGGCCCCTGCCCTCAGGAAACGGTGCCTGTTGGTGGGTCCTTGCAAGGTGATGCCGACAACTCAGCTCTGCGAAGTGATGGGAGTTAAAATCAATCCTTCACTGAGAATTTTGTCCTGGTTAGACACAGTTCTCCCTCCCTTTGTTTTTCTTCTGCCTTTTGCTCCCAAGAACTATATAGAGACAACAGGTAACCCAGGAATTGGACTCCACTTGAAGCAGCCACTGCCTAAAAGTCTAACACTAATCGGGCTTAACATTTGGTTAGGTGCAAATAATTGATGCCTTTCCAGTTTCAAATTAAGGGAAGGGAAAGTCTTAATGTGACAACTAACTTGAGAATGCTACTTAGCATTAAATTATGGGATGGTACCACTAGCCTTGAAACTAGGGACCAGCTCCATGAAGCCCCATTCTATTTATCAGCATAAATGTATATACCTAATGAGTAAACAATTTATAATAATGCAGTTATTGATTAAGCTTCATGTCTGTATGTTCAAAGGTATGCACTATCTTGTAAGGACTGTAATTTCACTACACTGTGAGGAGAAGTGTGTAACTGATCTGCCCTGATGGAGCTAGGAACTTGTAGGAACAGCACTTGTATGGCTGAGGTCTTCTACCAACATAAATATGCCCCAGTGCAACCGTTTTGAGTGAAATCGTGTAAGGATATGGCTCAGTGTATTTTGTCTGGCTTAGCTGAACAGTCTTGTTTTTTTTAATACATACAGACAGTGAAAGAGAAGCCTAATAGAAAAGTTTTGAGAGATCCAAAACTTTCCCCCCCAAAGGCATATACTCCTGTCTTTCATTGTAATCAAGGACTGAATGTGGCCTCAAACAGTGGTATCATCACCTGTGACAACAAAAACAGAGGAAAGGTTGTGCCTTCTGTACTGCATATTTCAACACAATGAACAAAAAAGTAGCAGTTGGGGTTTTTTTGTAACAGAGGATCATGTTTTAGACCGCATTAGAAACCTTTCTGAAGCAAAAATTAGAAAGCCTGAAGTGTAGTTCTTAAAAACTGATTCTGTAAGAAAATGGGTGCCTTTTCATTAAAAAGGAGCTGCTCAGTGGTTTTGTGGTATTTTGACCAATTGTAAGCCAATAAGAGGCAGGAGCTTCATGAAGGCGTAGAAGTAAAAAATAGTGTTCTGTCCTGTCACTTCCTGACTGATTACTTCCTTTAGAAACAAGTATTTAAGTACAGCTATAGCAATATTTATCATGGTATCAGTTGGACTTATACCATTATGAAAACAGTGTATTTTTGTTCCAAGGATCTCTCTCTCTCTCTCTCTGCATATATATATTTAAGGTTGCTTTTAGAACATGCTGCTTTTACAAAATGAGAATAATTGCCAAATTCTTACCATTTCTGGAAGAGTCTGTACTTGAGGACTGTGTACTTGACTAACAAGATAAAATTATTTATCTATGTGGCTTTACAAGTAACAGCTTCACTAAATTTAAGCAGAAAAATGGCAATTTTGAAAATGGAAAGGAAATGACAACCAAAGTGACTGAACTTCTACAGTATCTAGTCTTCCTTTGTATGCTTACTACTAAGGGCAATGTTATTTTTCACATCCTTAAAGTTAACTTCTTTGATGATAAAGACTACAAAGCACATCTTGGTTCCCTATAAGAAACTGTCCCTAAATTTCATATAGAAAGTAAGTCCTTTTCTTTGTACAACCACAGTGGAAGAAACTGTGAAAAAAAATAAAGGTGAGATTAGTACTCTTAAGCGAAGAACAGATGGTGGGGGCAGGAGGAGAAAAAGAGAAGAACACTTGGGAAAGGGAGCAAGTATCTTGGGGTGACCCAGAGGACCATTCCTCTATATTTATATCATTGAGGTATAAAACCACTCTAAACATCCCACCCAGTCATGTTCACATGCCCACACAAGCAAATTATCAAAACAAAATGGAGACAAAATAAGTAAGTGTTCAGCCTCTTAACTCAGCTATGACTAAAGCTATTCTGACATTCATAACAAAATCAATGTTGGATTTCTCTCGGTAGATAAGGTGTTTCTCTACACCACAGGGCACAACAATAGGTGGCAGGATACAGCTCACTGCGATTGCAAGCATAAATGCATCTTGTTTGGAGAAAAAAATGCTCTTCGTTATATAAGCGGAAAATCTAATCCTGTAAATGTGGCTTTAAGGCTGGTGCCTGTTACACTTTATTAAAAATGTAAGAATGAAATACAATCCAAAAACTCGATTTACTTTTAAAAATGTTAGAGCAATGCAAAATTGACTATTACTCATGTTTCTAGATACAAGGCCATAAAGTTTTAAAGACCCATCTGTCACTGCACCTGAGTGGCCTTCGCAGTATGTATGCACAATGGCGGAGGGTTAAATTCAGCGTTAACGTAAGTGGGTGCACTGCAGTGAAAATGTTTATCCGATGCCAGTGGCGAACACAGCTCACAGTGTTCAAAAGGAAAGGTTTTATAAAACACAATAGAATCTGCTGATATGAGTCCCTTGAAAATTATTTAATGACTGGAAATCTTTGAGTGAACAGAACAGATGAAGTTCCTCAGTGGCCTTTTACAAGAGCCACTCCACTAATGAACATCTGGAGTTCTTGCTGCTTTCTTACTTTTATACCATCTAATCCGTATTGCATTAGACCTTTATGTGTTCATGATAAACTGGCAGCAAAGGCTGCCTTAAATAGAAAGAGAGGATGAAGACAGTTTTTCCATTAACAATACATTTCCCTTTGGAGTCTGAGCTACATTATTGGTTTGTTCCAAAGTCAGAATGTAAACTGCCTCCTATTTGTGAAACATTATTATTATAGCGTCTACCTGGAGATGTTTCTTGAGGCAAAAACCTCAAGACTATTCCTGTACAAAAATCAAACTAAGATACCATGTACAAGAACAAGACCACCACAAGCTACACTGAAAAACCTCATCCACATAAATGACTTGGTTTGAGGTGTGTGGTTCCCACTGATTTGTCAATCAGCTGCTCCTAAAGCGGTGCTGTTTCAGTGCAGTTCTGCAGGGGTGAGGTATGAGACAGCAACCACCTGGCTCTACACACTACTCCCTGCTGGGAGAAGGTGGTGACCACGAGCTACGTTCTAAGCCACTTGCGGAGGCTGAACCACACAGAGTTTTGGCTGTTACATTCTCACAGCAGTTGAACAGAGACAACTGCTTGTTCTGCCACAGCTCCAACTTTAAATATTTCTATTCAATTTATTTATTAATGCCATCTTGCAAACACGGCCTGATTGCTAGAGCTTTCCTCCAAAATACCAGAGCAACACCTACAAAAATTTTTCTAAAACTATGCTCAGCTTCCCTGCTGCTAGCCCCCAAAGCCCATCAGGGAGATGGCAGCAGCTGGTGCCTTTAGAACCCTTTTTCTACAATTCTTCATCAGCAACTTATCCACAGCAATCTGGCGACACTCACCTCTCTCTGACTCACTGTTTATGCTCTTCCTTTCCAGCAACTATGCTATAAATCAAGTCTATTCAAATTCTCATTAATAAGAAAATAAAGTGCTTGTAAACCTGGTGGTACCGCCCTGAAGATTTTGTCTGCAAGGACATTACTGAAAACTTTTATGTGCTATGTTTAGCCAAGCTTGTTAAAACTCTCTGCTCGTTATTTTCTCTGGTTTTAGTTCTTCCGTATTGCTTCCAACACTGTACTCTTAAATGACTTCCAATCTCATCGATCATTTAAGCTTTTCCCTTTTCCCTTCAGCCTTCCCTTCATAAGTTTCTCCACAGATTTTAAAACCTCTCCTTTCGAAGCTCATCACCACCATGATACCTGTGTGTTGCAATCAGATCTTTCATACTCCGCTGACATCTCAGGTCCAGCTTTCAGAGTGGTGTAAGTGCCACTGACTGCCACAGACCTGTCCCCCTTCACTCCCACCAAGAGCCTCCAGGCTTTGATATTTCATTATACATTTGTCCATGGTTTTCAATAACCAGACTTTTTGAGTTTCAGTGAAGGCCTAAGAAAAGTTTTCTTCCTAACCTTGCAAAATTATTTTTCTTTTCTCCCCCCCCCCCTTTTTTTTTATTATTTTGCAGGCTAGAGTTGTTGTGAGTCGTCTACTCTGAAGCACAGAGGCAGAAAAACTTGCTCTGTATGGGGTAATGCTGTGCTGGGCTTCAGCTCAGAGCCTTAGCTCTGATGGTAAGGAAGAGAGCACATTAGTACTGTATCTCTCTGCTCCTGCTTTTCTTTTTGGCAAGAACTGCTACTCTGAGCCAGCAGGTGTTTAATGCTATTAAATTTATGGGTAGTGAAAGCTGTTGAATTTTAAACCATCTGGGTAACATAAATTATCAGAACTTTTTTCCAGTATAAGGCTGAAAAATGGGTTTGAAATCTGCAGAAAAGCATGAGCAGCACTGACAAAAATGCGTTTACTTTTGAACATTTGACCACATGACTCTGGGATCCCACAAATATCCTCATGTTCAGCACCGATAGTGTGCAAGCCAGGAAACACAAGGCAGGCAGGCAGCAGCCAAATCTGACCAACATTCAATTTTTTGGTGGGTTCCGTTTAAATCACATAGTATGCCAGAAAGTGTCAAAAGTCATCGCTATTTCTCATATTGTTTACAGTCTCCTGGAACTCCTTCCACAAGATTTGATCCCCACTTTCCCTTCCTCACATCAGGTTGGCTGCTCTTAACCATAGTATTTCAAGGAAAGCATAATGGAGGGAGGGGGCAGGGAAGGGGGAAGAAAATTAAAAGGTGGAAAAGTTCATTGCCTACCATGCTGTGAAAGAGTTAGTGAACAGAGTGAGCCAGTCCCACAAAGCATGCAAAATACTTAGAAGTGTTCCATTTTCTTCACAGCCAACAGTTTTGTCTTGAGCAGAAGTAGCGTGAGTTTCCAAGACTATGAGGATCTGTGGCCCAACAGGAGTGAGGAGGAAAAGCAGGCACTGGAAGATGATCTGCAGATGCTTTGCATCTTGGAGAGTCCAATCCTAATTTAGATGCCCTGAAGGCTTCTGGAGCCTCACCTTACACACTTGGGTTTAAAAAGTATCTGAACTTCTCTACTGCAAGTTTAGTGTGAGAGGTAAACACCGATTCTTCACGAACTTGTAGGCTGCCTGGTACAAGCCACAGAACTATCACTATTTTCCCAGGACCCAGAGGCTGGCATCACTGAGGGCAGGCAGTCTTCAAGGCTGCAAATGTACAGGCATGACTTGGCCATGGCAATTTCTGTTGGAGTAGAAGCAAGAATCACTGGCTGAGCTGCTCCCATCAGGCTAAGGACATAGTCCACACAGAGTAGGAGACAACAAATTTGCATCTCTGTGAACAAGACAGACATGCCAAGAAGCAGCACAAGAGATGAAACGTGAAATCTGTGCCCAACCTAGAAACATAACTCCTGTGGCCTGCCTCTCGATGCTGTGCTTTCTTCTCTAGGATACTCTTCTGCCAGCTATTTCCTTTGTGACCCTTGTTTTCACTATCATTTTTTTTTTCCCTTCATCAAGATTTGCTAGACCTCAGAAATGATCAGCTCTATGAGGAATTTCAAGCCCATAAATTTGACACACAGAAGAAATACTGAAGTGATTTGTTAACAAATATAATCATCAATGCATGAGAAATAGGAGCCAAGGAAATAAAATGCTTCCCATAAATGCTTTTTTCTTTTAACAGCAGTTATTTTAAGCTTTGTCACACTAATGTGGTTTGTATAAACTAAAAAGAGACATTTCTATCATGGGTGTTCAGTGTTGTCTGGTCTATGTTAGCAGTAAAACAGGAGATAAGGAAGAGGGAAGGCATAACTATCCTACAGCACAAGGTAATATGCATTAGGTAAACAGTTCCATAAAAGTACATACTAAATGAACAATTAAATATTTTATCTGGTACAAATGAGGCCAGAACAATGACTTATTTTCAAACACTCCTGATTCAGGAGAAGGTCAGACACAAAAAAAATAAACCACAAAACACGTGTTGCTTAACATCTTTGTCAGTGACATGGACAGTGGTATTGAGTATACCCTCAGCAAGTTTGCCAACACCGAGCTGAGTGGTGCAGTTGATACGCTGGACGAAAGGGATGCCATCCAAAGGGACCTGGACAGGCTTGAGAGGTGGACCTCTGTAACCCTCATGAAGTACAGCAAGGCCAATTGCAAGGTCTTGCACATGGGTTGGGTCAATCCCAAGCACAAATACACAGTGGGCGGAGAATGGATTGAGAGCATCCCTGAGGAGAAAGACTTAGGGGTGTTGGTTGATGAGAAGCTCAACATGAGCTGGCAATTTCTGCTCACAGCCCAGAAAGCCAACTGCATTCTAGGCTGTATTAAGTGGGGCCAGCAGGTCATGGGAGGTAATTCTACCCCTCTGTTCTTCTCTTTTGAGACCTCACCTGGAGTACTGCATCCAGCTCTGGGGCCTCCAACAGAAGAAGGACATGGACCTGTTGGAACCACGAGGTCCAGATGAGGACCACAAAGATGATCACAGGGCTGGAGCACCTCTACTACAGGCTGAAAGAGTTAGGGTTGTTCATCCTGGAGAAGAGAAGACTCCGTGGAGACCTCATAGTGGCCTTCCAGTAGCTAAAGGGGAGGTACAGGAAAGATGAGGAGGGACTCTTTATCAGGGATTGTAATGATAGGACGAGGGGTAATGGTATTAAACTGAAAGATGGTAGATTTAGATCAGATATCAGGAAGAAATTCTTTACTGCAAGGGTGGTGAGGCAATGAAACAGGCTGCCCAGGGAATTTGTGGATGCCCCTTCCATGGAAGTGTTCAAGGACAGGTTGAATGGGGCTTTGGGCAACCTGGTCTAGTGGGAGGTGTCCCTGCCCAGGGCAGGGGGTTTGGAACTAGATGATCTTTAAGATCCCTTCCAACTCTAACCACTATAAGATTCTATGAAATAAAAATGTGATGTCTGGTTTCTAGCTTTATGGTAAACTGTATTTGTTTAGGTAGAAATCATTGTTTGGGATAGTATTACCAACTCTGGACAAAGGGTGGGCTGAAAGAAAGGCTAGGCATATTATCTCCTGACCATCCTCAGTCACATTAGAGCTCCGATTTCTTTTCCCCATGAAAGAGAAAAAAAATAAAATAGATAAGCCTGGGACTTTCCAGGTCACCTTGATTTGAATGCCAGTTAATAGACCTGAGCATTTCCCTTCTGTGGCTTTGCAAATCTCAGCCAAATGCTTTCCCAACACGACCATGCCTCAATGAGGCAGCCCATTCTGCCTGCCCTGCTGCAGCTGTAGAACATCTGGGTGGGAAGATCTTTTGCCCCCAGGACTCCCCAGAGCACATTGTGGTTGCTTGAGTGGTGCACAGGGAGTATGATTTGGCTCTCTACATTTCCTGTTGTGAAATTTTAACTTACTCTGATTATTGTTTGTTTTTGTATGACTGCCAAGTTATTGGAAGTTCTCTTCTACCCTCACCTTCCCTGGATATCGCATATACACACAGAGAGACATATACACACATTATTAGACTTATTATTTCAAACCATTAAAACACATGCTTTATAATAATAAAACCTCCACTTTTCTCAAGTGCTGTCAAAATTCTAAAGGTTTAGCTTCATACACTATCAAAATCCCCCATTACGTACATTTTTACTTTTCCAATTTAAGATTACTTTTAACTAAAAGCAAAACAAACACAGGCAGTTACCGTTGGCACATATCCTTAACGTTTTTCAGCAGGTTTTTTACCAGACATTCCCTTAAGCTACATTTCAAAACCACAGCTTATTTTTCCTCCTGCACAAGAGAAAAGATTCTATATGCCATTTTCACGACTACACAAGGAGATCTATCATCATTCGTTCTAACCAACTACTTCCCGTCATTCATTCCCAAATCTATCTTTATCGTTACATAGTGCATTGTAGAATAAAACCCTATACAATAGAGTGGTTACCTCATCTAAAAATCAGTTTTCTTCATTAACTAGTGATTTTCCACTACTTTCAGTGCCTGAATAATATCTTAAGAGCTTACAGCAAAAGAAAGTACCACTCATTAAATACCAAGTACTCCCAAATCATTCAGAGAACAAACTAAAAAACTACTAGTCTGAACACCAGAAACTTACATTCTTTTACAATTCTTTGCTCTCTGAATTTCACAAAATTATTTTGCAATACTAAAATTTGGTGAACGTTCACCGTCTAAAATGGTGCTTAGAGAGGAATGAGCTGCTAGCAACACATTATTTAAGATAGTAGACTGTGTCAGTGTCTTACTCTTCAAGTGCCTAGGCTTTAGCTTTGCAGGGCTACCACTGTTTAGGGCTCAGGACACTTCGAGACGGTGAGAGAAAAACCCATTTCAGCCCTCCAAAGACACCAGCAGAGTACCAGGATCTCAGAAGCGGGGCTGAAAATACTAATTTGTTCTCAAAGACCATTTTGGTACAGCAAGATTTATCAGTTGGGCTCGAGGGTTAATCTTAAATCAGCTCTTTAATCAGAGGACAGTACAGCTGGGAAACTGAGGCACAGATGCACAGGACACTAGAATAGATGCAATTCGACGCTATCACAAAGACAATTAAAGAGTAGGGAATTTAGGAATCTAATAACCCATATTGGAATTTAGCCAAGATGCTGAAGCAGATGCACAAAGCTGTTGCAAGGATGCTTTGTGTATTCTTTATCATTTTAATATCTTATGTTATACCATATGCTCCCACATTTCAATCATTGCAATATAAGCCACAAAAGAGGTAAAAGAAAATGTTGACAAAACATTTATAGAGATTAAATTCCCTAAGGATCTTTTGGGTCTGGGATTTTACAGGCATTCTATTTTCAAAATGCTGCTAGACTTAAATAATCCTGGGGAAATATCCCTTTCTCCAGGGGGCAGTTGGAAACACAAGCCATAGTCCATGCCCAGTGATGGAGGAAAGCTCACAGACCAAAGAAAAATAGAAAAAAACCCAACAAAATCTCGTGAGAAGGCTTGTGGCAAGAAAGAGAAATATTCAGAGCAGGGGACACCAGGCCAGGAAAGAGCCTGGCCAGGAGAAGCAGCCAGGAGAGCTACCACACAGCTGTTTCCTATCCTGCCCCCTCTCCTAGTGCTTTGTCCTTTAGCTGACTCTGGCTCTGTCTGCTCTAGCAGGCTTCCTGCTCTTTGTAGATTTGAACAATTCTTTGTTATTTGTTTATATGCTTTTGGCTGTTTGCTTTGCAAAAAGCCTTTTAGTTTCCCCACATTTCTGTCTTGTATTTACCTGCCATTAATTATAATCCTCTTCATAAGCTGAGTTCTTCCCTTCCTGTACAGAGACATGTTCGGCTTTTCCAGAATTTTGCCTTTACCTATACCTATTAATTTGCAAACGTGCTCTTTGAGTTGCTCTTTTTTTTCCTAGGGGTAGTCATTTATTACTCATTTTATGGGATGTTTAAGTAGCCCCCCCGCTGAGCTGCAACACTTTAATTTCCTCACTTTTCACCTTAACATCTTTTTTACTAGCTTCCTCCTTTTTAAGCCTTCAATTTAGTGCTCAATTTAGCGTCACTATACTGGTTCTCAGTACAATTCATCCTCTGAGGACACTACTCGGAATTATATTATTACTTAAGTACATCTACATTAATGTCACTTTTGTGTGACTGTATCACAATGCAGAGATACATGAGCTTGCCGTGTGCCAGCCAGCTCAGGTCAAACTACTGCTGATGGGGCTGTGACAGCCAGCACTGAATGCAAACTTGGTCTGAGTTTAGAGGGTCACTGGGAGCTTTGCCCCCAAACCAGTATGTCCAGATACGCAGTTTGACACACAGGAGGATCAGGAGGCTCCCAATAGAGAGAACTTGGCCACCGGCAGTTTCTGGCAGGGTGGTGGTAGGGCTGAAGTTTAGGAGTTTTGCTTGTTTTCTTTTTCAGTTCCATGGCTGCGTTTGTGTTCCGTTCACTTCTCATTTGCACAGCTATAAATCTACAAGAAAGCAAAACCTGATCCCATGCTTTAAACTGCAAGGTGAGGTATAAGGAACAGGAAGGACGAGAAAGGCTTTGCAATCGCTTCCCGTAAGGAGAATACAGTCATATCAGAAACAGTGTGAAAAAAGAGCATCACGCCATAATAACATCTCTTGACAGAAAATCCTGGTCAAATTTGCTGTCTTCCACAGGAAATATTGATTTCCTTAAAACCTGATGGTAAATTTCAAATGTATTTTAATCATATGTATCTCTGTGCTCTCTTTAGGGGTATGGCCTTCCTTTGTGGGATTTTACGTAGTGTCTCTCATAAGATGACATAAATCTTTGTTCAACTGCTTAGGCCTTATCCTAATTTCAGGCTCAAAGCAAACCCCTGTTTCAGTCTTATGCCTGCATCTCTTACTTATGCTTTCAGGTGTGGAGGGTAAGTGACCTGTGCATTGAAAAATAAACAAAGAAAATGGGGTATCACAGTACTCCTCATGCCATGGTTTGTTCCTCAGATCACAGTGTCACCCAGCAAAGCTGGTTACTTCATTTTTTGAAGCCAATCAGCTGAAATTTCAGATATGCATTTATCACAACAATGGAAAACACAAATTGGCTTCTTTTTGTTTTCCTTTGTATGAAGTCATTACCAAACATATTGACTTGGAACCTCAGGGATTTGGAAGCAGCCAGATTTAGAACAGGAATAAAAATACTAGGATTTTTCAGCAATAAAAGAGTGAACTTGAAGCTACAAAAGGGGGGGTGGTGGAGGAAGAGAGAGCCAAAAGCAGTCATAGAATTGAGACTGACGACTTTGCAACTGAAAATAATACAGTTATGAAATTAACAGACTTGGAAAATGTTTTAGACTCACTGAGAATATTGAAAGATGGTTTTTCTAAGTATGAATAGTGAAGGACCAAATCTGTAAGGAATATAAAATCACATTTTCTTCAGCAGGAAAAGGACTAAAGAATAAGTGACAGTGCAGAAGGAAACCAGGCAAAATTACAACTTTTTTTGAACCCCAACACTGAACAATTCTGAGACATCTTACAAAGCTCCCTGTATGGATAAAGTATATTTTCATTCCAGTTGGCATCTGAGTTGCCATTAACTGTGGATAGGCCACTGTTGCTAAAAGCTATAGTGAAGGACCTGCCGTCCCTGCCCCTGTCCTTCCTAGAGCGGCAAACAGCTGGGGATGGGATAGCAAAACACAACTGTGACCTCTACAATGATATTGAGACACTAAGTCAGCTTCTCCTGCCACTGACAGAGAAGGCACATGGAGTGAGATGATGCAGAGCAGTGGGAATGGCAACCTCCCCCACCTTCCTTTCCACCAGCATCAGCTGCCCCAGCTCACTGCCAAGGTAGAAGTTGAGCTTTGAGTCTGTTTCTGCCCATCTGTCCCCAACTGGTCCTTGGTTGCTGGGCAGTTGCCTTCCCAACTATCCGTTGATGAGTTTTTCAACTTCTGTAAATGGGAAAAGATCATATTCCAATAATGTAGACTTCTACAGCAATATTCTTCCCTGTTCAAAATATTCAACAGGAAGCTAGAAATGTTAAGCCATTCCCTACCCAATAATCTCCTTAAAAGGACATCCCAGACTCAGTTGCTTTATTATGCTTCTGGTAACGCACAGCAATAGACAGCTATACAGTTATGTTCCAAACCCTATCCAAAATGTTCCATAATCAATTTTTTTAGCTCATAGGAGATTCAAAATTCAATCGACTGGAAGCCTAGGCAGGAGAAAGCTATGTTTAAACATTATCCCCTGCGTGCCTGCAGAGTATAATACTTTTAAAAAGCTCATTTGACATATAGAAAAACATTTCACTATCCATAAACACAGTAGCTGTGTGTATAAAAGAGTAGGTAAATTAAACTATCTGAATGAAAAAAGACCTGAACAATGGGAGCAAAAATCAGCTGAATTGAAATGAGCAAAAGTTGAAGCTCTCTGTATCAAATATAAAGAGTGAGGTAGGAAAAAAATTCCTTCTGAAATATTCATGTTCTGAAAACATGCTTTAAAGTATACATAAAAATCCCAGTTTTTCACTTTTATCAGGTCATGACTTAATCCCTGGATAGGCACATTCTGACCCAATAGCTCTCATTGTGGGATCAGGGCTTAAATGACCTATTTGGATCTTAGATGGAGCAGCTGCTCTGGGGAAACCCAGGCTCTCTGCAGCATCTGTCTTCCTTAATGGAAAGCAACTTCCTATTTGTTTACCTGAAAAAGGCTGCAAGTGCCATTACAAGTGTGCTCAGGCCAATTTCACTGTTGTGTCCTGACATATAAAATGTTCCTTGATTTTCTACATTGGTTTCAATCATGAATTTTCAACCTGCTTTAATTTTCCTGTATTCTTTGCACCAAACATTAACAGTAGGAAACATGAAACATCCCTGGTGTTACCAGAGTTGTGAAAAAAGGAGATACCTGGCTTACTGAATTATTTCCAAATACTGCTGTAGTTCTCTATGCATCTCTAGTATAAAGGGGAAAAAAGTGAAACCTAATCATTAAAAGAAAACCTGTTTGGATTTTTTGAAGTGTGAAGGTCTTGTGTTTTGTAGTTAGAAATTACACTGCCTTATATGTTTCTTAATCTGATGCAGGTTTTTCTTTTTTTTCCCTCTTGCTTTTAATTTGACATGCCAGTCAAAGTTAACATTAGGGAAAACTGCAAATACAAACCTTGTAATTTATATGCATTCATGTTGTACACCATAATAGCTCTCATCTTGGCAAAAGTTAGCAGATTGTTCTCTGCTCTCAGGAGGAAATAGCATTCATTTTAGGTTTTAATGGAGCTTTAGGGTTATAGTAACTCAAATTAAACTAAATCATCATGAATTATTTCTGAATCCCATGTTATGTGTTCTCTTTTTTCCCTTTGTTGGTTTATGACCATGTGAGTTTCAGACACTGGCAACTGCAAACTTGTGTGCTAAATAATGCACCTCCACAGTTTGGAGGGAAACAGCAACACCTTAGACTGTGCCTGCAAAGCCAGAAGCCCTGTTTCAGCACCAATGGCACATGAGAACTCACGTCTGTTATGGTCCACGATGATGGTGGTGTGGGCTTGAGGAACTATTTCATCACAGGAACAACAGCAACGAGTATAAACTGTCATGCAGAGGTACTTCCACCAGAAAACAACTGGCAATATGTCTCATAAATTGAGGAGAAATTAGATGTAAACTTGGGAAGTGCCGATTAATTATTACTATTTGGCCAAACATAATGTAAAATTCCCAAATTATCTTAGAATAGCTTTTCTACAATTTAAACAGCAAAACATTCAGATCTATCAACAGAAAAATTCAGGTCATGTTTCTCCATTTATCTAAACTCTCCTGTTTCAGAGGTTCTGGAATGGGAATGAACAGACAGTCAAGCCCACTGCTATGACAGTGCAAAAAGTACATACACCAATATGAGAAGTTAGTTTTAAAACTTAAACTTATGTGACATTAGCCATAGCCACCAAAACATAAATCTTATTTTAATATATTTTTGCCATGAGGTTGGAATCATTTCTAAGGTATCTTCCTGAAAGATCTGTGTGTGCTTGCTGTTGTGCTCCTACATCTAAGAGGCATTCAGATCTTTAGTACTTTTCGAAGAGGTGAGTCAGACTTAGCTCGTCTAACGAGACAGCGCAGTAACTCTATAACAGCTTTATGAAGAACCAGAGAGCCTGATGATATGTCAGATGGCTTTGGGAACTACTTCTGATTCAGACAATCCATAATTTCTGTATCTTCTAGCTGCATTTGGTCCAGGACATAATATGACTGGACTTCAACCACTGAAATCCCCTTTTCTTCTGCAGCCCAATCAGTCAGAAAGATTAAAATGTATTTTGGACTGTACTTTTTTAGAAATTATGAAAGGCTCTGAAGTTCTTCAGATTTTGACCTTTTGATAAGTGTGCAACAGAGCTATGAAGAGTCAGCGACATTTCTTCCTTGTTAATTGCTAAAATTGTATTCTAAAGTAGATCATGTGTACTTACAGGTTCAGATTTTGCCACTTGTGGTTTGCAGGCATATTTTGTGAATGGATGTTCTTGGTTAAAAGCCATCTAGGATGATTAATGAAGAGGATAAATAATTTCTAGGTTATCTACATTTGACATGTTATATTTGTTATATGTAATTAACTATGGAAAAACAATTGAAGAACAAAATACATGTAACTAGCAAGTTATTTATAGTTGTGGCTATTCAGGTACTTATCATTAACTATGTATGTGATGAGCCATTTATAGATAAGGAAGAACGGTTGGCATCCTATCAGAAACAAGCGTTTCTGCACTCTGCAGAGCCTCTCACACGAAACAGACTCTCGCCAAAACATAAGCATAGCTTTGGATAGCGAAAATCCAGGCACTTTGGAAAGCCAGCAGGGAGGCTTATGCATTCATACCTCATCCAGCATGGGAGCAACTATAACTACAGACTAGAATGAGCTGAAAAAATGCAGTTTTGACATCTTTGCATAAATATACCAATGTAGCTTGACAAAAGATGCTACAACAGCAGTGACATTCCCAACTCTCTAGTTCATTCTTATTGCCCCTTCTACATAGTTGTATCTTCTGCTGTCTAATGACAGTATGCTTTTACATTACAGGACATTGTGGCTGAGGCCACTTACCAGGATCTGTTGCTATGAGAAGGAATCATATTATTTGGAGGAAAGGCAGGGGCGCTACATTAATTAACAACCACTAGCACCTAACAACACCAAAGACACTAAAAAAAAAAATTAAAAAAAAAATCTTTTGGCTTCGCTTCATGATCTTGTTTTCTGAAGGAAACTAGGTTTATGCAACCCTAGACCTAAGAAGGAAAATCAAAATGAGCTCTGGGGGAAAAAAAAGAAAAAGTGTATTCCGCATTTCTTCAGTGTTTACTGACAGACTCTGGAGGTTAATAGCTGCAGATAGAAGATGCTGCATAAAAGGAATATGTAAATCCAAAGGAGATACTGAAATAAGGAGGCATGCGTGGAAATTGATGTGCCGTCTGTTTTGGGGTATGCCAGCACCCACTCAAAATTAAGAGGCCAAATACACAGCCATTCTTACCACTTCCTTCCTTTGCACTCTTTCATTCCTCTTTAAAGAATAAACTCTTTTTTTCTTCCTTGTGCTTCAGTGTCATAACTGTGTCTCCCTTTTCTTTCCATTCTTTCTTCTTTTTCCTTGCACATTGACAAAGGCTTCTACTGCTCATCATTCCTACTGGCTCTTTTTTTCTACACAGTATTTTCCAAGTCCACCCATTTTCTTTCCTCCAAAGTTTAATCCTTCTACAAAAGATTTAATTATCTATACTGAGTACCTCAAATGATCCTCCCACAAGCCAAGAGAGTAAAATGCAAGAGTTGGCCCCATTATGTTTATTTTACACACAGAGGGGAGAAAAGAACCTGTATGATAGGAAAAATATAAAAAGGAAAAAAATTAAAACTAGCACTTGCAGTGATTTCAGCCCCAGCGGAAAACACACATTTATTGGGAAGAATTCTCAGCAGTAATGCTGGAAATCTAACATTTTCTAGTTCAATTACAACATCGGATCCTAGATATTGGTAAGAGGCTTGTTTCTCAGAACTTTGATACTGAATCAATATTGTGCTAACTTGTGATGCATTAAAGCAGTGCAGGAGGTGTCCAATGTTATTAATAGTTTCATAGCCTTCCCATATATTCTTGCAGACATACTTAGTTATTGTCTAAATTACTGTTTTATTGAAATAAAAACAAGCATTTTATGGGCTTACATGAAGTTACACTTTGAAAGACAGCCTAGTGAATGCTAGGGAGTCTGGCTGTGCACTCAAATGTTCTTTCTGCATTAGGCACCACAGCCACAGGAGTCCAAAGGCTTCACGTACCTGTGGCCTGCTATTGAACAACAGGAATGATGGTGACACAAAAACCACAGTCATATTTAGGGCCCGGTGCAGGTTCAGTAACATTTAAGAACTTGTTCAAGTCCACAGATATGACAGGCACCCATTTCAGTGATGGTATTCATCTTCTCTAACTTCACAGACCTGCAGTGGAGGTGTCTACACCCCGCCTATTGATGCAGGCTCGCTTTCTAGTCAACAGAGAAAAAAAACACTTGCAGAGCACAACTCACTTGCTGTGTTTAAATGAGGAAAAATAGTACAAAGAAGTGCCCGTTTTTCATCATATCCTTGCAAAGAAAGCCAAGCAGATGGAGACTTAGGAAGTGATGACTCCTGCATTTGGCCAACCAACTCTCAGCCATGGTGTATAAACTGAGTAAGACGGATGGCCTCTTCAGTCTTGTGTCCTGAAACTATTCCATTCCCCTTGATCCTCCTAGAAGCCCTTTTGATGACTGTAATATTTTCTCTTTTTTTTTTTTTTTCATCAGTGCTACTTCATTGGACTGAATTTCCATGTTTCTTTCACATTTAGGCAGCTATTATATCCAATTCATTTTCCTCCTTGTCTTCTAACTGATGATTCCCAATTCATAGAAGGATGTTCTTGTTATTAGTCTCTTGATGGTTAGGTGACTTAGAAAATCCCATCTCACATCTCTCCCTTTAAAAATGCGACCTTTTTTTTCTTGTCTATTCTTATAGGCATAGACTCTGTTAGGAGCCTCCAACACTATAAATTAGAGTTTACTGTGATGACAGAGAACTTTTTGGTTTATTTTTATAAAATGGATTATACTCAGCTGGGACCTAGATGTTGACCTCATTGATTTTCTTTGCCCCACATAGGCCACTAATGCAGCACTGGAATGTATCATATTTGACTGGACAAAATCAAAGTTGCTGAACTCGCCTATATCCACTTTTGCGTGTAGTTGCTATTAGGCTGAGACTATCCGATGCACATGACAAGGTTTCTTTCGATGTTGGTGGAACAAAAGGAGGAAAATAACAGAATGCTTGGCTACTAATATGATTAGAGGAGGGAATTTTATAATGAAAATACTGATCCAAGCAGAAATCACTGATTTTTAAGAAGGAAGAGCTATATAATCTTCATATGGTTGAAAGAAAGCACAACCAAGTAGCCCTTTTGCTCCTCTCCAAAGAATTAACAGCTGACTACTGTACGATTTCCTTCTTTAGGGCTATTGCTGATGAAATTTCATATTTAAAATCTAACCTATTGTTGTTTGCAAAAACTACATTCCATTATTAAATAAATTAATCATCCATCTATGACGGTCATGAAAATCAGTGAGGTTTTTCTTCTCCTTTCTTCTTTTCTTAATCCTTGGATTTTACCTATAGCCTGCATGTAAGTAATGCACATTAGTCAATTAATAGGCTGTTAAATGACAACAGTTCCGGGCAATTTAATTACTGTTGGTAAAATAAGAAATGAATTATTGCATGTCAGTAACTAATTTCAGCTCCTTTCCTTGGAACCAATCAACTTTGAATACAATGGCTTATTTAGAAAAAAAAAAAAAAAAGGTTGTTTCCTTGCAAATGCAAATTGCTGAGTCATTTCTTGGAAAGAATGTAAATGCCTCTCCAAATGCCTTCTTCCCCTGTCTCATGGTTCCAGGTAAAGTTTATTTTTAAAGTACGTTACTGTTTCTGCAACTAAATATATTAAAAAACAGAGTATGAACATAAATAAAGAAAAAGAACATGCAACTGAGAATGCTCTTCCCTCTACTTCTGCCACCTGTATGTTTATAAAATAAATATATTACAACGAATGAACTTTAACCATCAATTAAAATATGTAATTCTGTAGTAAAATAGACTTATTTGCTGTAGCTGATGCTATTACAAGGTGGTTTGCACAAGAAATAGCAATGGCATTTTCTTAATTGTGCATTAGTTTTCTTTTTTGAAGTATCAAGAAATCATTTAATATGGATAATAATGGATAGAAGAACAATTTATAATCCCAGATTTTATCAATTCCATATAATATAAGGACATGACCAGAACACATTATTATGTGCTGGTCTCAATAGACATCAGCATCACTTACAACATATTCTGGCAGTCCCTATTTAGGAAAATCTCACATAAATTTCAGTATTTAATACCAGAAGGAAGTCACCCAGCAGCACCCCAGTGGCTCCACCTCCCTGGTGCATGTTCCATCACATTTCTGGAGTGAGTTGGCTCCACCACAACTGTATGACTAGAGGACACCTTTCTCAGAAAGTTTATTTCGCTGCTCTGTGACACTTTTTACAGGTAAGTAAACAATTGTTAATGCAAAGACCTCTAAGAAGATTATTTTTTTCTATCCTCACATATGCATGGACTGTTGAACAAATTACTAACAGGCTCTTGAATGAGTGCCTAGAAGGAAGGGAAGCAAAATCACTGGAAATGCTTTTTTTCGTCCTCAGCCCATTTTATACCTTCTCACTGCTGTGACTTCATGTTTGACTAAGGGCTCCTTGCCAAAAATAAGGATATGGGTTTCATTCAAATATTAGCCAATGCAAAGATTGCCACAAATAAAAATAAACAATATAAATGTGGTACCACCACGCACCTTTGCCTTTGCAAAATTTTCTAAAAAAATACACTTCATTAAACAGAAGATGCACTGTTTTCTTGAACGTTTTTAGAAGAGTTACATGATAATTAAACTAAGGCAGCAGTTCTTAAAGAGGCTAGTCAGGTAAGTGAGTGAAATGAAAATAGCTCTAGATGAAAGTGTAAAAACTGAGACAGTCCAAAGATCTCAAACAAAACAGTTTTTATTTGAAAATCACCTGTGCAAGAGAGGTGCTTAAACTCAATTATAAATTCTAAGCTGTTAAAAATAAAGCAAACAAAAAAAGCCCCTACTCCCATATAGCCCGGGAAAAGTTGAACTTTCACATTTACAATTTTTTTTTTTATAATTTTCAGATATTGTAGACCTCAATTGTGTCTAGAATGATTACTGCATTCACCTCTATGAGCTAAACTCCACTGTATATTATGGCACCCAAACCACCAGTTTTGTCTACGCTCAATAGTTATAAAATATTAGAAAAGGGATTAGCTAAGAAACCCTACTTTCATCCTCCCCATCAAGCACTAGTTCCTCACTGAATAATAATATATATGAATCTTTTAATTATTAAATTGAATTTGACTCCCAAATGGAGCAACCCAGATCTAAGAACTAACAGAGATCACAATATGAATGACTAGTTGAGTAAACGCATCAGAGAGATTTCACAACTGGCCAAAGATGAGTTACTTGCCTCATTTATGTGTCCTCTACTGGAAAGACAATTCTTACAACTGAAACCTTTGTGAATATGCCCTCTTGTGCCACTAAACTCTGGACTGTCAGAAGTCCCAGAGTGACTGGAAACTTCAGAGATACCAGCTACATCAGGATGGAAGAGAATCTCTACACTGCACTCAGAGGAAAACACTGGAGGCTATTCTGAGAAGGGCAGAGTTTTAATCCTCCCTTTCACTGCCCATCTCCCAGACTCTAGGCTCTTGTTTTCCCTATTACACGCTTCTCTTTGTATTTTATTACTGTAGCAACCACTCATTGTAGACTATGCTTCATAAAGCACTGCCTTGTCCTGCAACTCTGATGGGCTACGAAATGGAAGAACTGCTGTTTTGCATCGCAAATCATGTCATACTCAAACTGAGGAAACATTTCTGCTTTTGGGCTTATTTTACTGTACTCTTTGGTACCGTACTGTCCTTCACTATTTTATTGCCACTCTTTTTAGTGGAAATGAATACAAATTAGGTGCACAGAAAAATTAAATGCATGGTTACCAGTAATTACTGCTCAAATATGGTAGATATCAATAGTAGTTTTACTGCAGATAAAGTCTAAACAAGCTCTCCGAAAATACATACTAAAATTGTGAGGTGAGAGAATCACCATAATCACCTTGCTGATCTAAAGACTCCACAAAACAGTGATTTCCTAGAATAACCTCAACAATCATCTCCAGTATGATAGTGCCAACAGCTTAAAAATTAGTAACATTTCTGTGTACAGAATGACTTCACTAGTGAAACAGTCCACATTTCCTCTCTGTAGTTTCTTGATAGTTCATTCCTTGATGTAACACTCCACTTGTTATGCTCTAGATACAGATAGGACACAGACAAGAGTTGCTGTCTTTCTGTTCTTGACTTCGTGGACATAAATAGTTCTGGTTCAGCAAAATAAATAAACAGTGCAGCAAAATAAATTTTATATCTTAGGATCCATCAGCCTTAGTGAAAGGTGCATAATTAACAAGTCAGCTCCAGAAACTTCAACACTTGTTGTGCAAGTGTGGTGACTGTGTGATGCATGTAGTTAGCCCAGTGCTTTTCTGCAGAGAGTTCATGCACGTTAGCTATGACTAGCCTGCTATGGCCATGTCCAAGATATTCACATAAATAGTAATACAGACAGAATCATGCTGCCTCTTAGAGCAGACTACTTCTATGATTCTATGACTCTAAGTCCTGAAATTCAGCTGACAACATCAGCTTCAGCTAGATCAATTCGGCTTCTCCAGCCTAGGCTCAGATTAATCCCAGGTCCAGGCAACAAGAATCTGTGGTCTATTGCTTAAATCCATGCAATTCATCAGCTATACAAACGCATTTGCAGGTAACAGGACCCTCCACCACCACAATACAGTAGTGTTGATTACAATACAGTGTCATCATGGTCATTACCTAGCCAAAGGTACTGGTTTTGCTCTTTGCCAGTTATTCACATCACTGTTGGTTATTGATAGAAAAAGCAAAAAGAACATTTTAAACTTTATGGCAAAGAATAATGGAATTTGCAAACTTTCTCCGATACACTGAACTCTTGAAAGTTCACAGATTCCTTTGGAAGCAGAAGAAAAATTCATCTCTCCTCCACCCTACCTACATTTATGCCTAATGCAACTAGAATCATAGAATNCTAGTCCGGCTCACCACACTACTCTAGACATTCCTCATTAACATTCCTCATTAATCCCCAACAACTCCAAGTGCTGGAGACCCATTTCTGAGCGTATGCTTTGTCAGAGATAACCTTACTGCATTTATCTCCTCTCACAGCTGCACAGACACCAGGAAGGAAATTATGATACCTTCCTGGTATGCCCTGAACAGTTTCCCCCTTTAGCATGTGCATAAAGACACAAGAGCTTCTCTAAGAAGGTTCTTCTAATATGCTGGATGATACCCTTCAGTCCAGAAAGAGGAGTTCCATCACCTTGGAGTGTAGTTACATCCCTGCTTCTTAGGAATACACTTGCAGTTGCATAGCAGGTTGTCTTGAGTTGGTAAGTTTCCATATATTTACGTGGCAAATGCTAACAGAAGCAATAATAAAGAAGGAGAACAGAGGTAATAACAGGACAACTATGGTCAGACATACAGCTTGTGCCACAATGCATCATTTACTTATCAAAAACTACTCAGTAATAAATAAGAACATCCAAAGGCATCCATAAGGCTGAGCAGCAATTTAGAAAACAGAAGCAAGAAATGTTGCATGAACTATCCCAAAAGGATATTTCAGAGATCCTCTTCTCATAGGCAGGGTCTACTACCTTTCCTCTTCTCTCACAAAATGCCTCATAATAGAAAGGACAGGGACAAATACCTCCTCAGGGCACAGACTACCCATTATGTGCTATTTCAGGTAATAGGACAAAGGATTTCACAGGGGCATTAGCAAGCACAATTACCATCCTAGAAGGGACCTTGCACCCAAAAGGCAGGCTGTGGAATTTTAGGAAGTACCTGATTATTGTCGTACTTTAAAAATACAGCTAAGCACCCTCAAGCGAATTTAGATGCCCGTCTTCTGATGTCTGTCCCTTCATCCTTTCTCTAGTTAGCAGTAGTCATAAGGGTTTATTATATCAGAATGCTTTCAATATCAGACTACTATAAAAAACAAAGTCTGTCAGGCATTTTATAATGCAAATATGTCTTTTCAGGACTTTCAGAGTGAATGAATCCTGGAGTTATTGTCCCTTCACCTTTTGACCTCTCATCTTCCAAAGCCTCTGGCATACCTACCATTTTCCTTCTGTATTAGCTATTAAAGTAGGAGACTTAAGAACTGCTTTCCAAAGAAACTCACATTCAATCCTCCACTTGTAATAGAGATTTACAATTTAGTTATCTATTGTGAATAATTAGTCTCCTAGAAATTGCTTTGGTAACATTTAACGTGACACGGGTTCTCTGCTCTGCTCTCATTCCATATTTCAACATTTTATATTGTAGCTCTCTTTTGACAAACCCTATTAACCAAACCTTCCAGGCCTTACTGAAAATGTCAGGCTATAGAAAACAGATAAGAATTGTCATTCTGCAGTGCCAGCAGAGGCCTGCTGACTTGAATCTGGCAATGCTTTACTAAAGCTATAACTCACAGGGCAAGAGAAGCAACAGCATCAATTGCTAGGGCAATGGAAAAGTGAGCATGGCAAGATGTTTTACAGTTTGCTATGTTCTGTAGTTAGCTGCTACCTTCCTTTTCTCTGAAAACATGCTGAAATTACAATCTTTAAACAAGACAATGATAAATTGAGTAAGAGAAAAGAAGTGTCTGGGCTGCAATGTAATGACTAGTGCAGGACACGGCATTTCAAAACACATTTGATTGCAGAATCACTTGCTAAACCAGTAATTTTAAGAAGTGCATCTAACTTCCAGTGGCCTTGTATTTGGAAGTGCATTTAATTTTATTAATACCAAGTTGAAGTAGGGAATGTGGGTGCATTTAGGGTATATCATCACATTTCAATATTTTAAGGACTCAACAGCTAAGAGTTACAAGATTTTTTCTGTGTAATTTGAAAATTTATGGTCCTCTTAGGAAAGAAAAAATTAATTTTCTACCTGCAGATGAAGAATCGGAATGTAACTTTTATGCCATTTGCTGCAGCTGCTTCACCTCGTTCTGTTCACAAGACCAGGTCTTGGAAAGATTGCTCCTGGGAAACATTATTGCCTATAGGGATGTCCCACACCAGGATCCTGAGCACCAGTGGCCTCCTGTTTTGACTTCCCAAGTTTAGACATTTCAAAAAGGCAGACAGTTAGTGCATTAACTCATCACAGCAGCATTCAAAACATCTTGCAAGGAGAGCTTGTTTTGTCTAAGCACACACCTTGGCAGGCAGGTAGGCAAACCCCTCACGATGTATTCAAAACCATAGGCGTTGGTTTAAGACAACTCTTACTCTCACTCCCATTCATTTCTCATCTCTAATATGCTTCGGTAAATTCTAGGTATCCAGCTGCATCCTCAGGCACCCAAAATAGGATTCAGGAATAAATGTCAAATGATGCAGACCACCACAATCACCTGCTTTGCCTGTGATGGAAAGCCAAGCTGTCTCCCACCTCGGAGAAAGAGGTCAGAGAACAAGCTATTTCTGGATGGAACCTGCACCTATCTCTCAGCAGCATAAAAAGCAAGTCTGGAGCAGCAGGTCCTTCACTTCAGCTTTGTACCACAGCTCTGACTCCTGTGGAAAGCGCTGCCCATCCTTGGGGTGGGGTAGCAGGAAACTGTTGTTACCACTGTCGAAATGCCTCCTTGCACTTCACCTCCCATCACCTCCTAATTTTTACCTGAAAAAGTCTTCTAAACAATCTGCCATTGAACAGTACTCACAATTTCAGGGCATATATTTTTGAGGACTTTCAGAGCCTGGACTTAGGTCTTAGTCACCTTTACTTGCCCCGTGGATCAGTCACAGTGTGTCTTGGGAAGCAGACGTAAAATACGTAACAAGGCTTCTCCTCCTACAAAACACTCCTTGATGATAGCTGGATACATTCAGTCCACCTAATGAAGTCAGGAGACCCACAGTTAAATGTTACTATGAGTGAGTCAGCAAGAAAACGTAACAATTGCCGTAAAAGTCATTGCTCACACCTACAGTCATACCACCTTGTGATCTGATGAACTAGGCCAGGTGATCAAAACCAGAAGCCTTTATCTTTCCATCAGCGGCTGCACTCACCAGTAAGGCCTGCCACCTATTGCTTGTCTGATGGTAAATGATTATAGGCAGACAAATCTGCTGCTTCGTTTTAATCAGTTACTTAATCAGCTTGCTTGGAATGAACTGGTTTGGCTCAACAGATTGAGTGACAAAACATGTCAAAGCAGAGGGTGTAATAAAAATGTACTGATAAATCATGGAAAAGCGATAGCATCATTCTTTTTATTTACCCTTTTGTTTCTATCAGAGCAAGTTAACCTCAGCTCCTTTCATTCATCTTTTGTTGTTATTGCTGGGAAATTTAGTATTTAGCTCAAGATGTTTCGCATGATGAATTATTAAAAATCTTTAACTGTTGGACAACCTTCTAGAGGTATACGCTTTTTTTAAAAAAAAAATTATCCCTCTTTTTGCTGTGAGGGGAGACAGCTAATGAAAAATGGTCCAGAATTATTGTGAAACAATTGTCTGTAGTGTAATCAAGTCTGCTTCTGCCCTCCAACTACTCCAAGATATAATGATACATGTATCATTAAGCAGCTGCTATGGATGCCCGAGGAAACTGGTAGAAATTTGTACCTATTGTTTTTCTTTCTCCACTTCTATCTGCTTTGTTACGCTCCTTCCATCCACTTCCCACTGCACTTTTTAAATGCTTGTAGACAGAGTTTTATATATACTTTTGGTTGGATTCTGCCACTGGCTACACTGTGGTAACCCTTTACCTGAAGGCAGGACTGCTGTCCCTGGGAAAGAAAGATTTTGATGTTCCTGGACTAAGTTGTTGCTTAATTATGGAACTTTCAAGTAAGCTTTTTTAGGGTTGTGATTTTTAACAGCAAATAAAGGGCAAGGGAGAGTGTGTGACTAATGTTTAATTAGAAGAGCTTTGAAATTAGACAATTGTTTGTTTAATGGTTGCCAAGTGCTGTGTAATGCTAAAGGCTATAATTAGGTGTGTGTGGGATTCTCCTCCCCTGTCCCCAGCCCAACACACACAGTCTCCGGTGAGCAAGTTAACCTATATGAGGCACAAGGCATGCTCTTTGCAATAGGAGCCAAAAACACTCTTAGGGGTGACATTTCCTCCACTGGTCTATACAGTATGGAGCACATTTGGGGGACTTTAGATCATAACAAAATCTTGCCAGTGAAAAAAGTCATCTAGGTCAAAGTCCATTTTTCTTCCTCTTCAAATAAGAGGCCAAAACTCAAGAGGTAGGACGAAGCAAAATAGTAAGACTACTTACTGCTAGAGGGAAGATGGAAGCATTTTCCTAGTCTCTTTAACAAGAGATTATAATTTTATTTTGTTTTGTTTTTGTTTTAAATGAATTATCTCAGTTTCCAGGGTGCTTGCCAACAGAAATTCATTTCTGGCATACGTTGTAGAATGATATCTTCCATTTTAGTCATCAACAAAGACACTAATGCGATCATGCCAGCACATAGGTATTCAAGGAGGTGGACACTGATGAGTGGGTGTCATGGAAATCGCTACTGAGGGACCTCTTTAATTTGTAGAGGAGGTTTATTTGTACATATCAGAAATCCACAACTGCCTGATTTTCCTAAGAGAAAAACAAAAAAGCTAAGTAGCTCTCAACTAAATTTCTGTGTGCTGGCAAACAGGGGTGAACGGGGTAAAGCCACATGAAATTTTCCTGCTGAAACCTGAAATAATGCTAGATCAAATCCAAACCAGCCTACAAGAGTCAGAGAAGCTTTGGAATAACTTCAGCTAAGGAGATTTCTCCTAGATTATTGACTCTGTTTAAGGCCAGATAGGACAGCACGCCTCCTATCCCATACCCAGTGTCCAGACAACTGATTGAGAGGTTCAGTAACTGCAGGGTTTCCCAAGCAATCAGGTTTACTCTAAATCTGCTACCATTAATTCAGTGACAGAAAGCTTTCAAAAAAATCCAGATGAGAGGATCTCTTTTTACTTGTGTAAAACAAAGACAAATCTAGATCTTTTCACATCAAAAAAGAATAAGATTCAGCAAATAAGAATCAGCACAAGCATCCAGAAAATATGGGCAGGTCTGTGGCAGCAAAAAACCTTGCACTACCCATGCCACAACAGAAGTCAGATCTATTCTTATAGAAATGCTTGATTTCAGCTTTTAAAATACCCTTTTGCGAACTGGATGTTGTCAAAAAATATTTTCCAAAACCTAATTAATTAAAAAAAACCAGTAGCAATCTGTAAAACATCAATAAGTGCAATTCTTATAGTGCTTTTGTATTATTTTCATGAATTAATAAAAGAAAAGGAAAAAAATACCTATTTTTAAAATTATTATTGATTTTGCTTGTCCATATCACTTCAACTTTGACCCATGAGATTTGTCTCTTCTGTAAGATCAATACAAAGCATTGGACCTTATCGGATATAATTTTTCACACCCTTTAGATGACACGCTATAGATTCATATTTTGGTCAGAACTTACCCTTTGCAGCCAGGCAGTAATGATTTGGAAAGCACTTATAATAATAAAAGAAAAAAAAAACATAATTAAGACTAGCAAATGAATGGTAACTGCATTTCTTATTGGTTGGGAAAGGAGAGATGTTGGGGTTCTCTGTTCTGTGTAAATTAGAAATTTACATCCTGTCATAAGATTTCTGACAGATAAAAAGCCTCCCTAAGCCAGAAAGCACATCTCTTCAACACAGTCATCTACAAAGCAGACGAGGAAATGATGTAGCATCAGACGGTCACTTTTCCTCTAAGTACAAAAGAAGAAAGAGAGGGACTGGCAAGGTCTAACCCATCACAAGGCTGATCTTCAAACAGCAAAGCATCACACAACACACCACATGCTTTCAATCTATTCCTCACCCCGTCCCTCAACTTCTTGAAGCACTTCTTTATGCCAATTCTGTATCAAATTCTCAGAATAGAGACATTTACTGATGACCTTTACAATAAGCACAGCAACTATGACATATTCAAAATTACAAGTCAGGCTCAGAGCCAAAAGGGGGAGAAACCTAAAGATCGAAGGTCCTTTCCTATTGCTCAGGCTGACCTTCTAGCGTGGACAAGCCTCTAAGCAGCACAACTCTTCTATTTGTGAATTCTGTGCTTATTTTGAGAATTCTTCGGTAAACAACAGTAAAGTGATGACAGGAAGCTTTTAAACCTCTTGCCCCTCAAACTGAAACCAAAGAGCTCTCCTCCCAGACAAACTATTTTCTTCTTCTAAGAACAGTTGCACAAGAATTTCAGTCTGACTTATATAAGGAATCATGGAGGGTTTTTTTTTTCCTTTCCAAATAATCAATAAAAGTTGTAGGAAGCATAACTTGGGACTGCATATTAATCTTGTATTCAGCCTTCCTTGCTAGTTTTCAACAGGTCCTATTCATCTCGCTGAGTTTTTAGGAGTGATTTGTTTCACCTGTACACTCCATGCACCACTAAATATAAAACCAACTTGTGTTTAACAAAGTGGATAGCAGCGTGAGGCCTTTTCTGATAGCCTGGACCCTGGCAAGAGCATTGCAAATAGTGAGAAGCTGTCAGCCTGGGAAACTGTCTGGTTTATGGCACAAGCCACACTGGTGAGCAGATCATTTTTGAAAAGAAACACTGTTAGTTTCCTCTCTGAGCAACTCCACAGATATCTTGTGAACCTTCTATGATTTAGGATATTTATATGAAAGCATGGTAACGCAAGGGCCGAAGAGCAGCTGGACTGGGTCAGACCACAGATCTGTTTAGCCCAGCATCCAATGGCCAAAAGTGGATGCTGAGAGAAGCATGTATGTAAAGGTACTTTTCCCCAAATGCTCTCCCAGCTTTCATCAATCTGCAGCTCACCAGGTTTCTGTGTCTGTCATAATCATAATGGTTTTCATCTATAAGCTTGCCCAGTTCTTGAACCCATGTTACCATCAACATTCGCAGCACTCCACAACAGGCAGATTTGCGACCTGCAGACTTGGCATTCTCTAAACATTGGAATTGCGTGTCTGACCAAAGCAACGAAGCTGCTGAGTCTTTCTCAGAAATGAAGTTTCCAAGTGGAAACCTCTGAGGCCTTCACAGTTTCAGTTCAAACAGAACTGCAGAAATTATCAGCAGCGAAGGTATTGCAGGTGTCACTGGACTGGAGCGAGGTTTGGAAGAGGCGAGACTCAAAAAAGTCCAGCTTGTTTTTTCCCCCTTGTTACCCAGAAACTGCTACAAGGAGGAGAAAATCATGACATGATATTAGCACTCCACAGGTGAAAGAAAAGATGCATTTTGTGCAGTGCAATTTTTTTACTGGTTTGTGCTACTGGAACATGCAATTGGATAGAATTCACGAAGAATGGCATCAATCATATGAGGGTGAGCACAATTCTGAGCACAATTTGACAAACAGAATTTATATCTCTGTCATCAAATGCATACCAGTAAAACATCACTTAAAGTGGTTACAGGAGAAGTGGGAAGACATCCGGGTCAATTTTCATAAAAATTTACCTATGTAGTCTTGCTAAGGTCTGATGTTTTGAAACAAAAGTTAAATCAATCTTAATAATGAGGGTAGAATTACAAACTAGAGAAAGGGAACAGGAATATATTTAAATTCAATGAGCCACAAAAAACATGCACATGGAAAAAGCAACCTTGAGAAACTAAAATCGTCTTGTTAATATTAAGTTCTAAGATAAATTATCTAAATTTGGGTGGAATCAGAGAACAGAAAATTTAATTCCTTACTTTTTCCTTCTGACTTCAAAGGAAAGACCTGATTTCTTATGCACAACATTAAAGGAGCATTTTATCAAAGAATAGCTATATGTATCCCACAGAACAGAGAAATTTAGATGTCTTTTCTCCCATAAATTTTAGCAATACATAATACTCTCCACAAGCTCTTGTAAGCACTAAACAGAGCTACTATTGACCATCCAAAATTTTTTGGTTTCTACTGTTTTCTAATGGATATATTTCAGCAAAAAGGATAGAATTTGTTTCTGTGGTCTGCATAATTAACACTGACATTCTCAGGGTGCTTCCAGGCCTCCTCAGGAAGTTAAAAAACCCAGTAATATTCATTTCATATATCATCAAGAATCACTGATGCACGGTAATATGTAGCAATACAAAAATCTGACTGCAGACCACAGTAATATTGACTATCGGCACTATACTGGTATAACAATTACAAAAGTAATTAGTATGTCATCTTCTATTCTGACAGCCAACTAATCAAATAACAGAAGTAGAACATAACAAAATAAAGAGGACTGCAAATAGTTTTTCTAGCTATTGGTGATACAGGTATGCTGGTATTTTTCTTCAGGATAGCTGATGAGAAGCACAGAAGCAAAAGAAAATTCAGAAGCCTAAACAAGAGGCTTTATTTTCAGACCTGCCATGTAGTCTGAGTCATCTCCCAACAGTGAGGTCTGTTCCAGGTAGTACGTGTTTGCACCTAAAAATCATGTCAGAAAGGCGCCACTCATATCAGGATAAGGAACTATACTTCCTGAGGTAAAATGCAGTCATTTTCTGTAGAAAAGATGGTGCAGGGTGTTGAGCAGCTCGTGCAAATTCTCCCAATGCCTGCTGGTGTCGTGAGACACTGTGGTCAAAGCACAGCCCCAGAGAAGCCAGTGGCAAAGCTCTTGCTTATTTCAACAAAACACCACCCGCTATATTTGCAGACAAAACCCCAAGTTGTGCCTATCATTTCTACATACTGAGTGCTTGGGAAAGGCTTGGCTTTTTTGGGGTGAGCAGCTGAAGGATCTGCACCCTGGCAGCAGTGGGTATGTCGCTCCTATCCAATGCCACAGCTCTGGTTCTCACGCCAGCCCAGGCAGAAGCCCCCTAGACTGAAGGAGTAAAACAGATTAAATAAGCAGTGATTTAATGTGGGCTACTCCTGCACTGTCAGGGGACTCACACAGCTCCTTCCTGGAGGTGGCTGCTGAGCTACCACAGATGCCAGAGTAGCTGACTGTGCTTCACTGCAACTACCACAGGACTTTTTGGGGGGACTTCCAGATGTGCAGTCCCCATGCAGTCTCAGTAACATAATTAGACCTGGGATTTATTTAGCGCTATTCAACATGTTTTCAGCAGGGCTGATTATGTGCCGTTCCCTTAGGAGTCCTGTTATAATTTGGAGCTTCCTCAGAGCTGCAGGGATTTGAAAGGGGGGAGCACTTAAATAGCATTACATTTGTACTGCTGAGGTATTCCCTTTCGGGCCAGAGGTAGCTTAGCCTTCTACCATGCCCACAAGATTTTCTTCCTGTCAGCACATCTACAGTTGATAATTTGAAGCATTTTCCAGGGAGCTGTATGGAGTTATGTCTCCCAACAGTTGTTATTCAAACATGTTACGGCTATTTGGGCATTTTGGCAGAGAGTGGTTTGATGTAATTAGGATCAGTTTCTGGTTATGGCCATGCCAGGCCAGAGGCAGAGGGCACTTTGCAGAGTGGGAAGAGGAAAAGCCAAAGGCAACGATTAAAACAGATTATTATACACTTTTGAGCTAACATGTGGAATCAATAGCAAAACATTAGCAGCTGTGCTCAGCTGTAGAAAAGCCTGCAGTCTTACTGTAACCAATAAAAATAAATTGTGGACTGAACGGGGGGATGGAAAAAATGGTGGGGAAAACAGAGTGGCATTCAAAGAAAAAATGTTATATAAACATTGAAAATCATTTCTCTCTTGAAACAGCGGGTTTGTTTTGTTTGGTTTGTCTTCTGTTTGTTTGTTTGTTTTTACATTACATTCACAAGTTGAAAGCATGCCTTAATTAGGGGGCTCCACGATAACCAGTGCAATACTGTTAACATCCCACAAGCTCTGAAGGTGAAAAGAGAAAGTGATAATCAAGTTGGTGAATGTTAGATGTTGCACTGTGTTTTTCTAATAAAGTGAAATGAGACCTTATCCTGACGTTTAGCTCAGCAGAAATACGAGGAAGGAAAACTTCAGACCTGAGAAGTTTTTGCCTTTTTATAAAGGCACTGTACTGTGAGTGGGCTGATAAATAGAAGGCATCTGGTCACCCAGAAAGAAGGTAAGGATCTAACTGGTCTGTTGCAAGCAAAAACCAAGGGTTTGTTATTTTTTGTCAAGATACAACACATGACAAGATTAATAAACAAGTCCAAGATTTAGTTCCAAAATTCGGTAATTGCAGTATTACAATACTAAATGCTAATGTATGTGATTTGTGCAGACAATAATGTGTTGTCAGTGTAGTGTATTAAACATTACGGTTAAGAAATGCTTCAAAACCAAATATATTAATACACACTATAAGATAAAAAAGGTGTAATTCTTCTGTAATAATTACAACTTTTCTGCCTCTATTTAGATATGTTACCCTACCAAAGTAAAAAAGGATTAAGAGATTTAAGCTCTGGAAAAAACAAGTGATTTTAGAAAAAAATGAGAAAGCAAATTCTGCATTTTAATTTATACTTACATAAACTTGTGACTTTCAGTGATAATTTCAGCATGACTGGTCAGAAATGAAGCTAAGAAAAGTAACAAGTGTTAATTGACCCATATTTAATTTTAATCTAATCTGACGGTCAAGAGTGACTAATTAACTTTACAGAACAAATGAAGCCTTTGTTAAATATCTAATTCCTTCATCCTTTCAGTTTTGATGTTAGAGCCCATGAGAAATCATCTCAGACACTGCCAAGGCATCTCCAAACAAAACAGAGGAGACCAGAATGCATATTCATAGACTTCATAAAGAAAGAAAGGAAAAGGGGGAAAAGCAAGAATAAAGGATTTAACTAAACAAAAAAATAGTTAGGTGATGATTACTTTTAACACTGGTCTGGATTCAACATAGAGTCAGAATTTTTAATAGGAGTAGTGTCCATATAGATAAGATTGAGCTAAGAGAATAGTACTAGATCTTTCTTAGAAAAAGAATACAGTGAGAGATGACTTGCTGACCATCACAAAGAATCTTATGCAAAACCAGAGATTATATCTTTGGCAAAGCAACGTCGTAGAAGTTTTTCCCATTCCACAGAAGTTTATTGAGTCTTAAAAATTATCCTATCCATTCTTGGAACAAAACTTTATAAGTTTTTTGAATCTAACAAAAATTCATGCAAGACAAGCACCTTTACTTGTCCAGAATAGCTAGTAACCTGGAACACAGGAACCTGAGAATCCAGGACCTTTTCTGCTTGATTTGGTAAACAGATATAAAACCTCATCACATCCTAGACTGCATTTAATAGAGGGTTATACATTATTTTAGAATTAACATGTCCCTTTGTTGATATAATTTCTGCTTAAAATGAGACACTTTCATACACAACAGTGTATTTAGTACCCCAGATTAAGGGATTTTGTTAACTCCTATTTTTCTTTCAAAAGATATCTTTGTTAGAAAATTTATTTTTTGTAGTCACCAGAGTTCAACCCCCAGATCAAACCCACGTTATCATTCCTTTCCTAGTTGCAATGATTAATTCCTTTTCTGATGTTTCATTAGAAACCTGTCAGGGTAAGTCATATCTTAGTGAATTAGGATATTTTGCAATAACATTTTTAATGTACATATCACCTCTTATTCAGCAGAACATCAGTTAGCAAATGGCCAACCAGAGGATCATACCACGCTCTACACCAGAAAAGTCATCTCCTGTAGATGGACACAGCAGTGCAAGGGTGAGAGGCTGAAACCATTTGTGTTACAAAATGCAACAGGAATAATTTTGAAGCTGCACTTATCGGAGATAGTTTCAACCGTACAGGCCTGGGCTGGCAGCTCCACCAAGCATTTTGGAGGAAGCTGAATTTATCTCAAGCTGAGAGGGAGAAAGTAACTTTGCCTACCTTTGAAACTGTGGCTTCAAGGACAGTAAACATTTCAACTGGGAGGATGAGACCACTATGCAATCCCTCCCAGCAGAGGCTGAGAGCTTCATTAATACAGTTTTCTCACTTTCTTTCAAAACCAGTATCTGCATAGTTATAAAAAAAGCTCATGGTCTGCATTTTACACCCCAGATTCCTTCCGTTTCCCCTTATTAGAATATCCTGAGAATATCGTGCTCTCCTCAGCTTCCATGGAAGCAAGAGATCCAGCATAGGCAAAACAGAAGTTACGCTCATTCTCCATTACCAGCTATGCATATAGGCATACTTTTGTGTCCTCACACTGCAAGGAGGATAGAGTAACTGACTCTTACAGGAAACTGTACAAACAAACTTGTTTAATTCTCACAGGAAGCATGTAAATAAATACCAACATCTCTGTTCTAGCATGACTCCTAAGTGATTTGTTCAAAGTCTTACAGTAAATGAATGTCTAGCTCAAGGAAAAAACTCATGGATCCTTCCTGGCCTGCCTCAGAACATAATTCACTCCACTTCCTTGTCTCAGTTTTCTTCCCTGAAAAATGGGCTTGATAACATGTGATATGTTTTCAACTGTAGTTTTAAACTGCAGTTTACAATGCCTGAATGGATGAGTAATCGCCCTGACACAATATAATTACAATTGTAAGATACCTGAATGATATCTCATCTAAGATACCTGAAAATTTGTTCTCTACCTGTTCTATCCAAAGCTAATTTTTTGTTTTATCAGTTTTTAATTAATCATCCACAGTTGTACCCTTCCTTCTCTGTCCCCCACCATGTTGGTTGAACTGAAAAACCCAACTTCCTCTGTCTGCAGACGTAGAGTGACATCTTGCATGTCTTTAACTGAATCCAAAATAATATGAAAATTCAGCATTGTACTGTAATATATTTGTTAATTTAGTAGGAACACACATTCATTGTATTAATGTGATTATCAATTTTAAGTGTTCTTAATCCTTCATTCTATCATCATTCCATTCCCCATTAATTCCTTAACTAATATATTCTTTCAACTTTTCCTAATTAATACCAAATATCTCTCATTTAGGCTCACTCATTGCTAAAATCTCTTCAATATTTCATCTAGATGCTCTGACTGAAAACTCCCCAACTGCAGGAACAATACAATTGATGACACGAAATAGAAATTGGCAATGTAATGAAAATCAATTTACTTAAGATGCCATACTCAAGCAGTTTAGGCACTGCCATGTGAACATTTGAATAACCACTACAACTGGAGTAAAAACTCATGGTAAGAAGCTGGATGTATACAGGAAGAGTAAAAGCAACAGCTACTCAGAAGTGAGTTAACATCTTGGGCACGTGTGCTGGAAAACAAGAGAGGAAAGTCCCTCAACTTCTGTTTTTTAATCTAGTGCTTGAAAAAATGATCTAAAATAGCACATCTTCCTTCACAAAGCCCTCAATTTCAGGAGGCACTGGAAGGACAAGTTTAATTTAACCACAGTCCTAAAATCCATAGCAATCCACAGAAAAGTTAATTACATACTTATGATTGAGAATATACTGATTTTCTTGATAAAAATACCAAGAACATATCTGGATTATAGGATTTTGAATTCCTCCCTTTTTCAGCCTATTGGTCCCTCAGGCTTAGACAGTGAAATGGCTTCAAATGGCTTTATAAAAACAAATGAGAAATCCCGTGTATTTTTATGCTCAACACAATTTAGTTAGGATAATCTGCAACTTGAAAAGCATCAAAGTCCAGAACAAAGATGTTATCAACATCTTCCTAGTCCTGCTTGTTCTCAAAATAGTGAGAGAAACTTAGTGCTGTTATCTTTGCCATGTTATCTGTGCTAGCAACTCCATTAAAGGCTAGGCTAGCCTCTCAAAAACTTCTTTTACTCAATCAATGACCTCGTTTCCATGGCAGGCTAACACAAGGTGCCATTGATGATGACTTGATTTCCTTTCGCATCTGAAGTGGAAAAGGAGAAGACAGACTAAATGAAATCCCATCCATCTTAATGAAATACAATTATATTCTCCTTATTAATCATTTAAAAATCAATATGTCTCTTCTTGGCAAACCCCGCCAGAATTTGTCATTCTGTGCCAGGCCTCAATACATCTTGTCCTGTAGTGATTTTTATAAGTTCAGTCACCTGTTTCCCAGGGTAAATAACAGTGTTTCTTTGTGCTGTGATGAGAGCGCAAAGAATGGCACTGTCAGGGAGGCTAAAAAGACAGTCTACACGTTTTAATCAGTAAAAGCACGTATTTCCTTCATATTTACATTTTTAAATGAGCAGTGTTCATTTAAAATAAAATAAAAAAAAAGGTTTACATAAAAAGCAAAGACTGAAGGGCAACTGATATGCGAAGTTTCATACCGAGTGTTATTTATCTTGCCAGCAGTAGTACCATTTGTCTCTACCTTAAAAAGTAATCTTACATATTGCATGGGATGGTACTAATTGTATGAACTTGCTCAAAAATCTCAAGGTCTGAAAGAAAAGTGTGAGTTGGAATTCTTCTTACACCAATTTCTGTTGACTTGCAGACTTGTAGAAAGAACATTTCTCACTGTATCCAAAATTTTCCATATTTTCTTTAGAGGCAAAAAAAAAAATAAATTAAATCTTCATAGATTTCAGCATGCATTATCTTGAAATAAAATTGAAGTGTTCACTGAAAAGAAGTTTGGCTCCAGCTGGGGTGTAGGGCAGCTATACTCTTTGACCCCTTACAGTCCCATTCCTCCTATTACTTATATGGGAGTACCTTGTGGGAAACCCGGCAAAGTGCATTGGCTTCCCAATGATATTTTACATTGGCAATGAAAGTTGCAACAGTCAGGATTTCATTTGGAGTGTAACTGAGAATAAAGGAGACCAAATTAGCAGACTTTTTCCAAAAAGAAAAGAAAAATAACTGGCAGGGAAAAGAACCCACAAACAAGTTTGACAAGTTTTTAAATGAACCCTCCCAACTCCTGTTCACCTCTTTGAGACTTGTGATACTATAAACTTTGCTTTATATAACTATGCAAAACATGCACCACTTGCAAAGTCAGAAGGGGATATACAGTAACGTGTGTTACCATTTACCATTGGTGTTGATTTCTTCTCTTTGTTCTATTAACCTTTTCTTTTTTATGTTCCAAAATGGAGTCAAATACCTTTCATGGCAATTCAATATTTACCTGTCCAAATCAAATAAGAGATCCCTAAAGACCTCCATTCAATATGTATTGAGTTTCTAATAAATCCTGTTTGCACATGGAAACACAAGACTTGCCAGGATGGATGATATTTCAAACTTATTTAGTCCAATATTCTGCTTTAGTAAACAGTATCAAGGTGCTTCAGAGGAAGGTAAAAGAAAACTAGCAATAAGTAGAGGTACAGTATTATAATTCAGGTTGGACGGGACTTCTGGAGGGCTTCTGGCCCAAACCCCACTCAAAGCAACAGTGTTTTCCAGGTCAGATTTGCTGTTTGTACAGAGAATATGAAGGTAGTGCCCTTGTATTCCTATGTCCAGTTCAGCACGACACCAGACGTACCAAGATGAGCGGTATGTGTAGGCCTGCAAGTATTCATGCTCCTCGTACACACAGGGATGTGTGAAATACGCAGGCGAGCGTTCATACAGCATTTGCAACCACTTCTGAGACTGCTTCTAAGAGTGCTCAATCACTTTCCCATGTTCCTTGTAGTAAATAAAATAAAATGTTCAGTCAAAGCATTACGCCCCAGACAGCAGTTTTCATGGGCATTTGCAAGGTACAATGCTCTGGTACACGCTGCCACTAGCGGTCATCAGAAAACCAGTGACATCCTCTACTACCTGATTTGTATCCATGGTAAACATACACTGGCTAGCAATGACTTACCCCTTAGGAACAGCATTTTAACAGTTTGTAATAGATACAATAGAATCAAATAATGGGGAATTAAATATTTTTTTCCTCCTATGCCTGCTTGAAAGGTTTTGTTCATATGTCCTACTTCACATTATACAATTTGAACATCCTAGTATCAATAGACAACATTTACTTTCGGGAAAACCGGCATAAACATTTCCAACAAATGTATTCAATACACATAGATGTGTTTGCCAAGTTATGTGGCCTCTGCTATTCCCATAGGCATAATCTGCGAAGTCTGATACAGTCCATTTGGGTTTAAAATAGAAAGCAAATAGATAGCTGCAGTAGTCTTTAATTCTTGCTCTCAAAAAGGCTTTTCACCTCTAGTACATATGAGCTTTTTTGTGGGAATTTGTTGTTAAAACACTAACAGGCATACCGTCACAATCAAAAACTAACAATAGAAAGTCTCTTTTTGGTTAAGTCTACTATTTCACAGTGTTGCCTGGAAAGCCAAAACTGGTGCCTTTTGCCACTAGGAGCTTTTTCTCAAGTCCATGGGCTTCAATTCAGGGTTAAAATTGTACATCTTATTTTATAGGACCTGTATTTCATGCAAGGCCGTCAGCAGCTGGAATAACTCTAGTGATCAGTAATTAGGAAAACACTAATAAGTCTGCTGATAACAGTCAGGAGGCAGTGACTGTCACAGAAGAGGTGGTCACACAAAAGAAGACTGTTTGATACTGATGACCACCATAAATGGGATACCAGCTCAAATGGCAGTGGTGTGCACCTTCAGGGTATTTGTCCCACCTTACTGATGGACATCTGAAAGTTTAGTACCTCAGACAACAGAGAAAGCAATGCAATGGGCACCTCCAGAGGCCAAATCATCCCATCCTAAGATAGAGGCCTGGACACCAGACCTGGCTTGCTACTTTGACGCTGAAGTTACATCAGAAAAAATGTGTTCGCTGTCCTTTAGGAAATACGACAATTCTTCCCATAAACTCTGGGATAGTTAGTTGGAGGAGATGAAGGGGGAGAAAGAAACAGTTGCAGTAACCAATTTCAGGGTGACTACTATTCACCACCGAGTCCTTGAAACAGCATCAGGTTCAGTGTTTCCAGAAGGAGAAAAAAAAAAATCAACAGCCCCTGTTTCAGCATTTGTGTAGGAGGACTCATATGGACCACGAAGCCCCATTTTTGTCAAACGTGTCCAAGATCGATTAGTTTAAAAAGTAGATACTGAACAAAAAAAACTGAAGGAAAGGAGCACCTATTTTATTAGAGGAGATCAAGAGAGCACTGCATGTTTAACAGAGCAGAACAAAGGCTAAGAGGTGCCATGATTGCTGTCTATAAATGTATCACGGGGTAAGCAGCAGGGAGGAAAAAAGCTATTGACATTGAAGGACAGTGCTGACACAAAACAAATAGGTATAAACCAGCCACAATTATGCTGGAAATTACAAGAGGATTTCTAATCATCAGAGCAGTGAAATATTTCCTAATAGGAATATGGGGGACAAAACCACAATGATTTTAACTCTGGAGCATGATGTGTTTATGAATGGGATCAGGGATGATGTGATTATCCTCCATATTCAAGGAGTAGTTTAATGATTAAGGAAGTCCCCTCCCTTCTTTCACCCCAGGTATTTAGCAGTTTGCTGCCTAAATACAATAGACTCATGATCATTTGCATTTAGCCCATTGTAACACACAGGCACCTACACAGGTTTTATCCCAAGAGTTAATATTTACCAAATAATAAGCTGTAGTTACATATTTAGATAAGAAAGAAAACCACACAGAGCCTATTCTTTCCTTTTTTCACAGGGTACTCTCATAATTTTCTCATGCATTTCTTTATATCGAATACTTACCTTTAAGTTCCTACAGAAACACTGACGTTATTTGTGCAAGTACAAACTACATGGAGATGTCACTAATTCTGTGCCAGCAAGCTTTTCCATACAATCAGTGTTCCAAAAAGATGGAGCTGATTTGCTTTCAAAAAACTCTTTAATTTATTCAAAATGGTTTATTACCCTCTCCTTTTTTTTTGTCTCCTAATCTCATGTTTTGGTTCACATTCAATGCCCTACTTTCTTTCCATCACTCCTCCAACATTGTTGTCCAAATTCAAAATTGGTGGAAAGAAAGTTAAATTGTTTAGGGTCAAAAATAAAGACATTTTTCAAATGCCAAGGAAAGAGAAGGATTATTGCGCTTTGATGTTAATACCATGTCTTTTGTAGTTTTCCTGTTTGTTTGTTTTCATCTTCCCCTATTGTCAACAGTACACCGGATTTTATAGGCAGTCTAACACAGAGCAGCTGCTGATTAAAGGAAATGTGGTTTTCAGTGTGACATTTAAAAAAATATCACTTGCTCTAGTCTAAATGCTATATTCCTAATGAGTTTTATTTTATTAACTGCTGTGTGAAAATACAATGAGCTTATATTTAATTGAAACAGAAGTTTTTACAGCTAACTTGATGGACTGTGACTAGGCAGTTAAGATTGACCAGAATACTCTGCTGTCTACCCTGAGGGCTGACATGCAAGGTGTGGGCACACAGGGCCGTTTGCTCCCATGCATCCGCGTGGCTGGAATAGAGCGACTGCTTCGTTTCCTGGCACGTGCTGACACTCTCCCTGCTACTGCTCCCTTGTTCTCCAAGTCTTCTCCCCTTCCCTCCCTCCTGGTTTCATCAAAATCATTTAATACTAGCTCCGTAGGGCAGAAGTTGGCTATTTTTAGTTTAATGTAAATGAACCCTAATTCCATCACCGCAGCAGGCATTTATAGATACTGTTGCATATACTGTGTGTCTGTGGGTCACGTTATGCCTTTTATATCTACTTAAATGCCCCAGAATGCTGGTATCCTAAACAGACATTGCAAATGAAAGTCAAGGAGCAGGGAGAGAACTTATATGCAAGATAAAACTTAATAGCAGTAAAAAGAGATGTTAATGTATGATGATTTTTATGACACTGTGAAACATGTCTGTTTACTTTGGCTTAAAATCCAAATTAATTTTACCTGAGGTGCAGGTGGAAGATATGAGGGTATGTTTCATTATGCTTTAATTTTTGGAATAAGCTCCCATAATAGCACAATATTGGGCAGACTGCTCACTGTTACAAACTTCAAAGGAACTAGAGGAACAGGTCACTTCAGGCCCAATCCTGGAATGACCTAACTCAGTATAACTGCTACTGAATTTAAGATGACCACGATCTGATTCTCCCAGCTGAAAAGCAGTGGCACAGTCCCAACCTTTCGGTAGTGAAACTTGATATTCTTTTCCCGCTATGTCATTCAAATTGTACTGTGTACTGCACGTACTGACAAAGGGTTCTTTTCTTAGCACCATATCTTTAACAACATCTGCATAAAGCAATGAGCAAACACAGATGAAGTAATCCAGAGGTTAAATTACTGAATTTCTAAGTGTACCCACTGCTTTTGTTGGAAAACCAGGAAACACAACCCCAACTTTACATATTATTTGCATCTCCAGTCAAGAGCATTTGCAATACTGCACACAGAATAAGAAAAAGACACTCAAAATCCTTTTGACCTGTAAAATCCAGATCTCACTTCACCTGACTTTCAAATTATTTCTCTAGTTAACCATCTTTTCATTGTACAATGGTCGTAACTCATACCTGATTTTTGTCATTGCACACCGGATCAGGATGTCACAGATGGCTGACCTGGGGGGATGGAAGCATTTTGGTGAAATAGTATGCAAGATACTTTCCCAAATAACATACAATAAATAACTGTTGGCTACAAATCAGTATTGGTCTATCATATTAGGTTTGAGAAAACACTGCCTGGGAGAGCTTATTAGGGGAAAGTAATTGTTATTTGACATAAAAAAAAAAAAAACAAACAAAGGAAAAAAACCCAAAAAACAAAACAGCCAAGAAACCAAGTTTTCATCTCCTCACCCTCCCTTCCACAACACACTGACTCATTTTCAAAGGAAAACCTCAAGCAGCAGCACAAAAATGATGTGAAACAAGTATTGGGGTAGAGAAAGCAATTCGGAAAAAGGCTGAAGGGGCCATACATTACACAAAATGCCCAGAAGAAGTGGTAAGTCAAGTGGGCCAGATGGTAGAGGCTCACATAAAGATCTAACCACCAGGCCTGTTGTGCAGTAGAGAGACAAAAGGTGCTAGATCAGGCTTATAAGCCTGCCTTGCATGCAGGTACAAGGACAATTGTAATTTCCCATTGTGGTATTTCTTTCTCTTTAAGGCAAAACCCATGCAGACAGCACACACATGACAGTGTGTGTGGTCTTTGGGAAGACCAGGCCAGTGCCTGACACTGGCATCCTTTGTTCAGAAAGAAGATGACCTTAAAGGCTCAGATAAACTGTCCTTCCTGTCCCTCAGGATCCTCCCTCCCATCCTATTCCCACAGAGTGCCAGCCTTCAAATCTCTCCAGAACAGTAATTCTAGGTGCCACTGGTCTTCCTCAAGGACTTTCCTTAGTGAGACTGCAGCCATACTACTGCAGGGCAGACAGACAGACATTTGGAAGGGATGGCATGTAAACTCAGTGATGTTTGTATCACCCAAACCTTAGGTGAAACCTCTGTGAAAAAAATTACAGTGCCATGCTAAGGATTGACTGCTATGGACAACTCACTCAGGTAGCCAGCTCATGTAAAATCTTAACAGCTTTTTGAAATCTCCTTTCTGTAGCATTTTATGTGTCTTTCACCCAATGAGTACAAGTATTACACAAGAATCAGTGAAGATGGGTGAAGCAACTCTGAAAGACTTTCAGGAGATTTGATGTGTTAAGCGTGTTTCCAAGTTGTCTGCTTTCAGATTGTTTCACTGTCACCCAAATAAACCTGCCTTGTGGCTGATCGATGAGGAAGAGGGGGAGGGCATGGCACAGATGCCCAGAGAATGAAATTTCCACTCACATTTTCATGTCATTGGAAGGAAAGATATACCTTGCTCTTGACATGCTGCTCATTTTGAAGCTGGGCCAGCTTGGGGTTCACTGTTCTATAGTCATTCCTAGAGCATGGGTGGATATTAGCATGTCCTATGCAGTCAAGCTTGGCTTAGACTTGCAGCTGTATATCAAAAGGAAAACAAATGAAGACTGGTTCTCATTAAATTATTATCCATGCATCAACAAATAACGAGCCATAGCAAGTTGTAATTCATATGGGTTTTGCCACAGCTGGCAGCTTATGGTTATCGCAGAGCTTGGTCTCAACTTGTTCCACCTTCCTCCAGAAAGCAGATATAGCTTCTGTGAAGTGTATTTGCTTGCCTGACACCTTCTTTTTCTCCAGGTCCAAAATATAATTACTACTACCTTCTTCTCTATGCTTTGGGCTCCTTGGGATTTCACTTTCTCAACACTATTGTCAGAATACTTCTAATTGAAACCCCCGATAGGCATTTTAGCAGCTAATGTATGTGATTGCAACCACTCCAACTGCTGTCAACTATACAATTATAGGAAATGTAATTTTTTTTTTTGTCTGAGGTTTCCGTTATCTGAAGTTCCCTGGCAGAAGCACCACAACAAAACAGAAATGCACAGTCCATTAACAAGGTACTTCAATGTAACAGTCAGAGTTATGAATACTAAAATATATAAAAAAAATTTCAAATATCTAATTAAGTGAAACTTCAAAATCAAGGCAATAATAGCAGGTTTGGGGACAAATACTGCAGCCCAGTCCATGAAAAGGCTGATCTCCTTTAGTTTAGATGTTTGCATAAGGAGAACAAAAGCCACTACACACAGACAGCTAGCAGAAGACAGAAGCAGCAATATACTAGGAGTTTCTCTAGATTTAAGGATGTCTTAATGGCACATTTTCATAGCTTCTACCTGCAACAGCAGAGACCAGGGTTTCTCCGTATGAGATTTCGTTTTGTTAGACGTTACCCTTCTTGCTAGAGGGGAATGTGCTACAGATCGACACAGAAGACATTCAGGAAGCTGGTTTTGACAAAGAAAAGGTTAAGCAGTGTTCAGTTAGACAAATGATGAAAAATCATGTTTCCTACAATCCAGGGAAATAATTCTTCTATATTCAAGCCATTATTGCCTAGTATGTCAGGGAGGTTTTCTAAATGTATATCCCACACAAGGGGTATTTAACTAACAGATCCAAGTAAGATCTGGGTTGTGAATGCCATATGCCAAGACTAAGCTAAATCTCAGATCTGTGATGAATTCTGCATTCCCCTTTCATGAATCTTACCTCCCTCTAAACTTTCAGGGATAGAATATAGTACAAGGCCAGGGTGCAGGGGTAGTGTGCACTTTGCCACCCTGGGATAACCTGAAGACAGCGTGCTGGCTAAAAAGGAGACTAGTGTAAAATATCTCAATAGACCTTGGTAAATAGGAATTCAGCAGTTTTATTCAACATACTTACAAGGAGATCGTTTGGAGCAAACCATTTTATTATCTGGGCTACAGAGCGAAGCAGAAATTATTCACTTCAAGACAAGTCCTCTGGCATGGATATTTCCTTGCAAGTAGGCTGTCATTTCCTATACTCGATCTGATCCCTTTTACATGGCCATATCCTTAGTTTATGTAAATAACTGTAGCTGTGTTTATGTCAGCAAAGCTGTGTCAACTTAGACCAGCTGAGGATAAGACATAAGCCCTGTATGACATAAGTAGAGACAGACAGGAGATAAAAAAAGGAAATACCCTTAACCACAAAACAATATAAATACTGCAAATCATTACAGTTCATATCTAAGCTCATAGCCAAATTAAATGGCATCACACTGGATCTGCGATGTGAATTTGGAGGGAAAGCAGGCACTGTCATTTTACTGCTGCTTTGTGCCTATGGTTTATAACACAGCAACATTGGGGAAAAGATGGAGCAAGCCACTGATGGAACCTAAGGTTTATGTAGTTAATATTTCCTCGCAAATTGATTCTTAGCTATTATAACACACATCTCTGCAGACCCTGGTTCTAGTTGTACAAACACAGTACAGTCTTTTAGACAGGGGAAATCACACATATACAATTCTTCCTTCGTGTCTGTGCACGAGTCTTGGAAACTTTGGATACTGCAGGTTAATTCCAACCAAATTTGCCAGAAAGACTAGAGACTTGAATGTATTAGAGGACCACATGTAATGATTTCAAATAAGTTTCATGGAAAGGGATAAATGGATAGAGGAAAGACACCAAATAAGTGCCTTGACTAAGGTAAAGACGTCAGCATTAGCAGCTGCACTGTTAGATACCAGAGAGTCCACACAGGAGTTAACCACAAATTTCACAAGTTCGTTGCTCACAGAACAATTTCACAGTTTTTATCCTCTTATCTAGCATGAATATCTTTTCCTCACCTCTTCATAGAAATTCATAATATTTCAATATTTTGGTAGCAGAGAGGATAGAGGACTTCAAAGCCCAGACTCATGTTCAGACTCATACTTTTCAGACAGACCTTATCTTTTCTAGCGCACCATCCCCAGACTGGTAGGTGTGAACAACCTTAAACTTCTAATTGTTTAAAATCTAGATCACAGCAGTCCAGACTGAGGATTTCTGCAGTAACAAAGCTAAATAGTTAAATAGTTCCTTAGCTTTTGCTATTGTGAAAATGGAAAAAGTCAGCCACTGCTTAAACAAAAAGAAAAATAATTCTGATGCTTTGTGTGGCCATGGGACTGAATTTCAGCTGTGCATGAAACAAGACTGAGATGAAAGACTTTTACACAAAGTTTTGGGAAAACAGTGGAAATTTTCTTTTTCATTGATGCTCTGTTTCATGTGTGTACAACGCTTCACAACATGGGATCCTTGTGCTTGTGCATGGGTTGGGATACTTGCACATTATAGTCATTCAATTCTTGTTTTTTCATTAAAGACTAGTAACAGACAAATGTTATGTAAAATTCAGCGAAGATACAGAGTCAAGATTTTGGGCATGTTTCCTTCAAATCCACAATAAAAGGAAAAGGCAAAGCTAAGTCATTTTAATAAAACCAACTCCAAAACACTTCCCCGAGAACCGACATCTCTCACAGTGTGATGTAACAGATAGCAATATACCACAGTGATATTGACTCAAACCAAAACAAGAAGGCTGAGAATTTGTATTTCTTTAACATGGTTGAAGCACCAAAGAGCCTGTGATCAAAAGCGGCGCTAAGAATACAGTTTGCTTTCCTCAGAATTGATCTTCTATTGTTTGCTTAGTCCAGCTGCTGTGTAACACCTTCTGTGAATTTTTTCCTCAGCCATGGATTATCACTATCAAAGTGATACAAAAGCTCTAACACAAGTGAGTTTATTGTTTTCAATATTTTCATTTAAGCACTTTAATCGATATCTGCCAAGACAATTAAAGGGCTCAAACAGTTTCCCAGAGGAATTCTTCCCTCAGAGTCAATCTCTCTTTCTTTTTTATTTTAGTTTGTATTTATTCCCCTATTTATTTTATTTTTAACACTAACAAAAAAAGTTAACACCATTTCCCCAAATTCATCCACTATTCTGATTCTTGTTTTATAAAGGAAATGAAATTTGTCATGCTGCTATACATCATTTGCACTGCAGTACAATGTCCCATCTGTGTGTCAAGTACAAAACAAAAGCATTTTGTGAAAAATTGCTAAAGTAGTAATGATTTTTGTCCTCAACTCTTTGTTTTGCCTTTCAATAAAGAAGGCGACATGTGCCACAAATGATATATTAGTGTTTAAGTACAACCCTAGTAACAGTGCATAACCAAAACCATGTTTCACAGCAGAGAAACTATAGTTTACTGCCCCTATGGCTCTGATGAGAATATAATGTTCTACAGTTTATAAATGCTTTGAGGTCAACACATGATTTACTTCAGCTTGTTCATCCAATGAGCAGGAGGTCCAAAAATATATCAAGCTATTAGACAGCCCACTGGAAGCTTGGCGGAGGCTCCCAGTGATGGAAAGCATGCCATGGAAGCCTCTCTGTCAACTGGAGATGAGATAATTAGATCCAGGTAATACATTGGAGCCCCATCAGGGAACAGGACAGCAAACATGTCATCTTTACGACTTTTTCTCATCCTCCCCAGCAACACTGGCCTGAAATAGTAAAAAGTGCGAAGGATTCATCAGTTCCCAGCAAAAGCACAGCAGCAGGATAATCAAGCTATCATCTCTCCATCATCCTCATTATCCAGAGACCTGGTGCTCTGTATAAACAGCAAAACAACAGCAACAATTGATTGAGGAGCTGTGCTAGTTATCTCCAGCTTTTGTTTTATGTTCTAGAGTAACGTCACACAATGCTGGTGGGCTGGAATCTTCTAACATCCAAAAATGCTTGGCAGCTCACATTTAAGTTACAAAATGTCTCATTCAGAAGTGTCTTACCACTAGTTAGAGACCCGAGCTTCAACCCTATGATTATATATTCCCAAGCTGCTGGTGGACCAGAACACGTTGGAATACTGAGGTAGCAGCGATTTTATACAGCATGCTCAGCTAAAACAATAACATCCTGGTCTTTTCTCTTGCACACAGTGCTACGCGCACATGTTTTTGGAGGACCCACTAGCAGGAACTTGGAAGTGGAGAGCTGCTACAAGGGGAATCCCAGTGCATTAGAGTAGCACTCCCTTTGCATGAGAAAGGTAATTGCAAAATATCCATCTGCACATTAGTGCAAAAAATGTGTTTCAGACTTAAATGAAAAACTTAGAAGAAGCTTATGCTTTCCTTAGACACGCAGGCACCCCTGAAACCTATTAAAAAATTTGGAAAACTTGTGGGCAGAAATCAAAATAACTTTGAATGCAGTCAGTTTGTTCTAAAAAGGTCATCTTTTCCATATTCCAGAATTTCATGTTTGTACAAAAAAGCAACAGGATAGTTTCAATCATGACTGATCCTATGTTAAAAATATATGGTCTTGTATGTGCACATTGATTATTGCTAATACCCAATTTGACTTATATAATTGTCTAAATATATACACACACTATATACAGTAAAATTCCCTTTCACAAAAACATATAGGTGACTTACACCCTGTTTCCTTTCCTGATAGTTGACATTTGAATCTTTTTTCTCCCTTCCTCTTTCTTTCATTCACACATTGCACATTGGTAAAGAAAGGAGGTTATAGGGGGAAAAAGGAAAATAAGATTCTGTTATCCCAGCTGCAGAAGCCCTTTTGAAGCTTTGCTGGTAACAGTGGTGCATCCTCTCACTGGGGAAACTGAGGGACTAAGTTCATGTGCTGTATCCACACATGCACTAACTTCTTATACTTTTCCTGAATTTATGTTCTGTCAACACACCAGAAGAGGAAAACAAGAAGTGGCTCTTGCATGTTGGGAATTAATTTACTCCATTTCATACTTCAGTCTTAAACAATCTTAAAATGTGGAGCCATGAAAATCCAGGATCATCGTGATCAAGTGTATGGCTTAATCGTATAGAAAGTAAAATGAAAATTCTAATGAAGCTCCAGAAATAAATATGATTGGTGTCCATGCCTCAGCAAACATTTACTGCCATAGCACACAACATTGCTTTTAGTTCTTTTCTGACAAAATATGAACCAAACCTTAAGGAAAAGAAATTAAGAGCACTGCCACCATGAAGTAAGATCTAAAGAGAATCACAAAAGAAGTCAGACGGCACTACCTCTAAAAAGGCAAGCTGAATAAAAAATCCTGAAAGTAGAATGAGGGAGAAAAATGTATTTTTTCCACGTGCCACCAAAATAAAGTTGAGTTTTTCTATTCTTCCCCTCTATAGGAATGACAAGTATCTTCATGGACGTCCAGGAACCTAAGAGGAGTTGTGGCAACCATCTTTGATGTGACCAAAGGAGTAAATTTAAGCTACTGAAAATACTAAAAGAGGAAAAATTCATGTCTAGCAGAGAAAGCATTAAGACTAAAAAATGAAAAAGCAGGGGTAGGCTAGATAAAATCAATATACCTTTTCCCAAGGTGTTCTTTTATAAACATTACTTTGGTTCTTCCTTGACCACAACATATACAGAAAATAAAATGGCATTTTTATGACTCATAATCCCAGTCTTTCCCTCCATGAAGTTGTTCACAAAGAGTTAGAAGGTGAATGGATTTAAGACTAGAACTGCAATGGCAAATCACACTTTTGCATCACACAGTCAGGGAGGCACATGGTATTTAGGATTCACTGTCTATAAAAAAGAAAGGCTAATGGCAAAGCCACAAATTATCCCTACAGTTACAGGGTCCAAATTCAAATTCTGCAGTAGTAGTCATGAAAAAAGCTTTGCAATATAGCTCTCAGCTATATTGGATGCTGGGCAAATTACAGAAGTGACACATTTAAGAGTTTCCTAGGCATGCAAAAAATGTAGAAACTATGTGGATGCTAAAAGTATGCATAAAACTGCAGGCTGAACGGGACAAGCCTTAAAATTTAAAATTAGGCTACATTTACCTCTAATAATGGGAAAAGAGTATAAAGACTATCTTTTTTATCTTATTTTTTTTCTTCCTTTATTACTATAAAGTACAATTTTATCTCAAGTAGCCTAGAATCAGGAAGAGGTCATCCATGCAGACAAAGCAGATTTGCAGGCAAGATGTAAGAAAGAACCAATCACGAGCAAGAGTCATGCAGGAAAACAGGATTTAAAGAGTAAAAGCTGACTGATCTTTTGACTTAAATCAGAGAAGAAAAACGTATCTAAGAATTTACTAGCAATGAACTCTGGAATACATGCCAACTTTTACACATGCAAAATAATGACACAGTGAAGGAAGAAATGGAAACTAAACTGATGCTGCAAATCCATAACAAAGCAGAATCAAGACCTGAAGTAACTGCATAGTAAAAAAGGGACAGATTTAGGACAAGAGGAAGGCAATAACTCTAGACAGCACAGGAACAAATAGACAAATTAACAAAGGAAGTAAAAGGACTTTAAAACGGGGCAGAGATTCAACAGTTATTGAAGTTCATGATGAGTAGATGTTAAATACAGGAAAAAAAAAAAAGTATGGTGGAGGAAATCTGGATATCCAGAGACAGTGAAGAAACAGAAACCTATTCATGGTTTTCACATCGCACTATAAGACAAGCCATTTTAAAATATTTTTTTTAGTGATTCCAAGTTGAAGAAGAAAGCCAAAACCCAATTTAATTGATTCACCCTCAAGAATCTTCTTAATGTTTTCTAATCCTAATTACAAGGAGTGCAGCCCATTTGATTTCTATCTAAACACACAGTTATTACAACTGTTTTATTGTCAGTAGGACTGAGGAGACAGGCAGCCCACCTCGTTGGACCATTGTCCTAGGTGGGACTTGCTGTCTTCACCTTCAGCAACCACAGGAGTAATGAAAGAGTGAGAATCTTCTGAAGGGCAGAGAGGCTTTAAAATATACTTCATATTTACTTCAACGAGCAGGACTACCACAGACCTAGAATTTTAGCCATCAGAAGGAAGACAGACAGGTCTTCAGCCAGCAGGAGCATTCTCTGCAAAACTTCTATGAGAGACCTCTAGAGTGAAAACAAGTTGAACAGTATTTAATTTCCTAATAGTTCAAGGTGATATAACTACACATGCACATAGAGCACTATGTGCTTTATGTAGTACTAAACTTCATTTCTTCTTAAAAAAGAAAAAAGCTATAGTGAGCTTGCCTAGCAATTCTTGACATCATCACTTTATTTTAAAGCTTTATAAGAAACTTCTGACCCAGCTTCACACTTCTTGGAAAAAAACAAAATGCAGCAATAAAACAACAAAAGAAAAGCCAAACAAAAATAACCTTTACTCAAGCTTGTCACTGACGTTCAGAGTAGCACAGTGTTTGTTCTTAGCTATATACCATCCTCTGTGAAACTATCTCAGCTACATATGAAAAACTGCCTCTGTCACAAGTAGTCCAGGAAAAAAACCCAACAGTAAAAATATCAAAGTGTTGTTGGTATTCTTTTGCAAAGAACAGTATGAGAAAAAAAGACTTTAGAATTAAAATGAGCACTTAGAAATTAGAATGCTGTCAGGTAAGTTATCTGCTAATCAGCCTGCACAAATTACACGGACGAGTTGTACTGTCAGTCACCTATGACGTACAATATTAGTGCAGGAATCTATACAAATGTTATCTATTGCATGCAGAACTGATAATGTAATAAATGACAAAGATTATTAATCTGCTAAACAGTAGGAAAGACTCCCTCAAAACAACAGATTTATTTTTTTTAATAACGATGCTAGAAGAAATCAAAGAAATTAGTGGATCATGTTTACCCTATGCAACAATATTCTTTTAATGATGACAACTGAATCTTTCAATGTATTCTATATATAAATTTCATGCAAGCTACCTTCAAGCATTCAGTAGATCAAGTTAATTAAACTATAATTTCTCAAAATCATAGAATAAATTTTATTCTGTACCATTACCACAGATTAATATATATGTATTTTTGAGGTGAAGTACACAGACTGCAGAGTAGATCTTCCTATAAAGGTAGAGATAATTCAGTCTAAAATATTAATTTATTACCTTTGTCTTTGTTGGTGCAATGAAGTGTAATAAGTGTACTTTTACACTGACATCTAGCAATGAGAGGGTCAAGTCAGCTCAATAAAGCAGACTAGCACAAGTGTCTGCTCTTGTGTTATAAATATTACATAGCAGACATTTCATGAGTGAGAATGTGAAGGAATATTCCAGAGAAGGAATGCAAATTCACCACGAAGGAAAAAATCAGAAAATTGAAATAAACGTATGAGTTCAAACACCTGTGAGTGTAAAAAGTAGAACCTAAATCAGGCATGTGTCATCACTTTATATTTTGATGTGGTTCAGAAGAATACAGCCAGGAAACATGTAAAATACATATATGAAGTTCCTTAAAACATACGTTTTTATCAAAACCTGTAAGGATTATGACAAGATAGTTATTACATTTTTGAACCATTTTTTAAGCATTGACATTAAATGCAGATTAGACATTTGATTAGTTTCCCACAATTCTTTGAACTCTCTCCAAAACCCTAAGAAAATCTTGCGGAGGGCATACCTTTTACGACACAGATGAAAGGAGATTATAAATAATACGAAAAGATGTAAAGTACTACAAAGGTAAAACTAAGCCTTTGGATCATGTCATTTATATTTTTGTTTGTTTGCTAAACTACATGCCATTGGATCAGAGTTCTTACACCTCTGGATCATCTGGTACCAGCCATTAGCAAAGATAGGCTAACGAATCAATGGTCTTAAAGTCCAGCCTACTCATGGTATTGTCTTGTTTGCATACACCAAATCATCTCCAAAAACAGATCCCTTCTTCTAATATTCAGCCTAAAAAAATGCTGTCACTCCTTTTCCCTAGCAGAAACTGGGTTTTGGCTGAACTAGCAGAGACTTGCATGACTGTTGTCTGTCTTTGCGTGTTGGCCAAAGACATTTGCCAATACTCTCTAATAACTAGAATATTTAAGGTCTCCATTCAAAGTACTTTACATATGCTACATAGTCCTGACAGTATTTCCCAATACAACTGTAATTTGGCACGTGGCAAAACAGAAGGTAAGCCATTTGCTCATGATGGGACAGCTAAAGTCTGGATCAGAGACAATGCACAAGTTCCCCCTCTTGAGCGATGCGGAGCATTTGCTCACATTTAACACTCTGGCAGACCAAGTGTTAACAGTGCATTCCAGATGCAGTCTACAGCTAACTACAAATATGTGGCAGTGACTCATTACAAACTTTGCAGACATCTATGGCAAAAAAACCAGATGCATGGGTGCTTTCACAACAAGGACATCAAGCATCCTTTTGGCAACACTCAGCAGTAAGTGTCAGGCCCAGCCATGCGCTCTACTGATGCTGCAGTGGCAAATTCCCTTTGCAGACGCAGGATCGTGCCAGCACGCAAAGGAAGGAAGCCATTGCCTCTTCATCAGTTCTCACACTGTGGTCACCTACCAATCCATCAAACAGATGTGAACAGAAACGTGCCAGAAATGGTAGCACGATATTGCTGTAAGCCTGCTAATTCCCTATGCTCTGTTTAATTACATGAACTGCTCAGGATACTAATCAACACATCACATCACGATGATGCAGTTATAAATGTAATTATGAAAGCAACATGAATAATTTCATTAACTACTGTATTTCAAGATGTCTAGTTCTCTCCACTCCCTTTGTTGGCAACATACTATGGGTCTGCTCAGCACTTCTGGGAATTAGGCCACGTACATATGACATGTTTGTACTTTAAAGCACAATCCTGCAGACCTGAATCAAGGAAAAAGTAACTTTGATGTCTGTTAGTGTTTTGCCAGAAGCAGGACTGCGGTACTTAGGCCACTGTGTGCCAAGGATTCCGAAAAGAAATGCTTTCTTACAGAAAATAATATTTGATTTTGAAATTGCAATTCCACTACCCCAATGGCAGGAAGCAAGTCTGCCAGTAGCTCTATAAACACAGTGTCGATAACTGTCCATTCTTTCTGCTTCTCGCTATTTGTAATTCAGTGGTACTTGGCAGGCTACTACAGGGAGAATAGACACATCAGCCATGTGCTTTACAAATAAAGGAGAGAGAGTGTTCCAGTCTCAGACAACACATAATCTAGGATTATGGAAGGAAAAGACAGAAAGTGAGGAATAAGAGGACAAACTTCTCGTCCACCGCAAAAAAAAATGGTGCCAGAAGTGGTTTCAATGGTGCCAGTGGAATCAGCCTTAAAAAAAATGCCTCCCTGCCACCTCCTGTCCTGGTACACAAACCCGCTTTGCACTCACTCTTTTTGCTGCCTGTCTGCCCTCTCCTCTTCTCAGGCTAAGACAAAGAAGTTTACACAGCCCTTTGCAAGGAAAACTAAGATGGGTGCCCACCCTCAAAACCAGCTGCCATCCTTACAACAAGCTAAGCCTTTGTCATCATCGAGTCCAGTTTTAGAGTAGATGGAATAGCTGAAGAGAAGCAGAAGCCCACCAGAGCAAGTGGCTTTAAATGAAGTTATGGCTTAGTAACTTTCCACAGATTGACTACTGACATCATGCCAGGTGATGTGTGCAGTCCGCAGGCTGTCATCTCTGCATATTACACAGCACACTGAGCACCCTGGCCATGCCTGTGCTGCAAAGTGAAGTGCACGTTTAAAAGTGACTCTGAGCAACACAAGCTTTGTGGCCTGTCCATTTCCCATTCTCACTGCTTTAAAGGTCATCTCAAATCAAGACCCCAGCAGGCTCCTACACATTAATAATGCAGATGGTAGACATGTCTGGAGCATGGTTAGCCATGTAAATGCAACTAACATCTTACACAACAACAATGAAGCACATTTGGCACCTGATTGATTCAGGTCCTGAGGAGCCAACCTGTGGAACTGAGTGAGTGGTTTCAGATCCTGCAGAAACTACAGTTAATAGAATCTCAAAACATTCCCACCCAAATACTGCTCCTATTTACAACTGATGGAGTTTTGCTGAGCTAAAAGTTATGGATGCATTTTCTTGATTAGATTCATATATTGTACTTTAATATGTGCATGCTATAGGAACTATAAATTAAGAAGCTAAAATAAATATATTATTGAGATGAACAAAGAAAATCCATGAGAGAAAAAAACAATGGTTGGCATATTGCATTTGACTCGGGCTATTGCTATGAGTTGTATGAAGATATTAACACAAATTTTATTCAGACATCCCATATGGGAAGCACACAGAGCTGGCTTTTTAAATAAAAAATATACAAGTTCATGAACATTTTAAAATCCCTCCTTATATTTCTATCCAATATAATGACCATTTTCTGAGTTAGAAATGACCTTAAAACAGGAAGCCTGAATTACACATATAGCTGGGGGATAAAATTCAGATGAATCCTAAAGAAGCATGAACTTACAACTAAATTAAAACAAACACATCATTAAAAGTATGGAAACAGTCTGTTTCATTGAAGTACCGCTTTTCTTGAAGGCAGCTTCAGTTTGGAGGATGCACTTTGCTAAGCTGAAGCCAAAACAAAAAAAGGATAAAACAACTGTAATTGTGTTTTCTAAGGAAATACATGATTTCAGATTCATGTTAGGGAGTTCAAAATATATGAATGTGACTTGGACTTCTTACAGCTACACATATGCGTTGGTTAGCTTGTCCATTACACATCTAATTCTTATTTTCATGATTTCTAACTAGGCATAAAAATTCACAGTACTACAAAAACTGTCAATATAAGGTGTCATCTTGGAAGCAGACTACTAGGGTTTTTTTGCTCTGTTTTTAAATTTTAAAATTCTTTTAAAGAAAGTTAGGCCATGATTAAGTGAAAGGGAGGCAACAATTAAAAGTCTATCATTCCCAAGTGCTTTCTGCTCTTGTGTAATGAATAAAGAATTTATGGGTCTGATTCTCAGGTTTATGTTAGTGAAGCTGCAGTCATTTCAGTGGAGTTATTTTGAGTTACAGCCACGGTGAAAGAGGAATCAGGACGTATTGCACTAAATAAATCCAGTCCCACTGGATTCCATTTTAAAGAAAAATAACACAAAAAGAGGGGAAAAAAAAAAAGAAAAGAGTAGCAAAGCAAATAGCCATGAGAGTTCTGCAAAAACACTTAGCAAACAAATACTACTCCACAATTCTGTGTTTCCTTGACATTCACAAAGAACTCTACTGAACAACTCAGTGTGTACAGACAAAAAGGGCGTGTGATGCTTAGAAGCATAAAAGCAGCAGGAAACTCAAACTTTGCAAAATATGGAAGATTGTATAGAGAATGAAAGAACATAGAAATATTTTGTGCTTAAAGAGTAGAAGTAAGCAGATTCTGTTAAAGCTTATATGATTACCGTTAACACTTTTGAATTTTTGTGCTTCGTAGGAACAGGTTTCATAGGACTCCTTTTCCTTAGCAAGAGTAATAACAGTAACATTAAACTGCTTTTAAATTGCAATAGTCTTAACATTGACACTCTTCTGTTATACCAAGCACTGGTACTGCACAGACCTCAGAAGAATGCGTTATAGTACAGGCTTATTATTTTCTATTACTTTTGTCCAATGGGACTATTGCTCTTCAAGGCAACAAGTCCTCTGTATGACTCTTAACACAAGCAAAGCTTTACTTGCTCCATGTTACCCCTGTGCAACCCCTTTGTTTTAAGAGGAACAGGTCTAGATTTGACACCACACCTGCTGAGAGTGCGTGTGACCTGCTGAACTCAACTGAAGGGAGGGTCTTTGCCCTGGGACTTCAGTTCTCCAAATTCATTGCCAACAGTGGGATGCCAAAAACCTGACCATGTAAGTGTGGTGCTCCACACATGGTACATGCGATCCCTCTCTCTTCCACAAGCCACATACTCTCCAGCCCTGAGTAACAGCAGACTGCCAAGGGAAACGCAGGAATACTGCACCTTGAAGCTTCAGAGAATAAAGCTGCTGTTACCCTCAGCATGACAGGGGTTTTGCTTGCAGAAGAGGGTGTGGAGAAACAGACCACAGCAAGTCGCATCTGTACACTTCTTTGGGAATGGCTGGTCATTCACACATACCTGAACTCAGGACAAAATCCACAGATGAATGAGACAGGATATAGCACTAGCCTCTGCATTTATGAAGAATCTATAGAGCTGCAATATATCATGCTGTGTCCCTGTAACGTCAGCTTCTTTGCTGAGGAGAATTTAATTTAACCATAAGCAGTAGAGAGACTACGAGTTTGCTTTTCTAGTAAGCTCTACCATCATGTGAAGGGAAAAGTGAAATTGCTGAAAAGTTCACGTTTAGCATTCCTGTTTTATATTAGTCTGTTGGGTTTTTTGATATGACAAACAAGAAGACATCAATTTATTTCACTCACTTTTAGTCTGATCAATCTCATGCACTATTTTTGCATGTTAAATTAAAAAAGTTTTAATTGAACTTTAGAAACTAGAAGGGACTGCATTAGGCTTCAAAAGCCATAGTCAGTTTCTTATTTCACTCTTGTATTTGTGACAGCTGGGGAAAGAGCTCAAGGAATTTCAACAGCACATCATTTTCTGTGGGATAAATACAGAACGAGTGATGTATACAGAGAAGCCTCATTTTTTATCTGACTAGGTAGGATATAAGGAGTCTCAAAGTGCATTATTTTAAATTTGGAAAAAATCACACCGACAACGCAGACCATTTCAGTCATAACTAAAAATTACGTATAAGCACAGCGCTAATAAATCAGTGACATTTTAAACCAAATAAACTTGTATTTAATATATATCTAAAAATAAACGTCTCCATTAAGAACTGGAAATTTAACTGCTCAAAAAAAAGTTGAGCTCACAGACTTTGCTTCTTAGGCGAAGGTACTATCTAGTGACAAGTCATCCTGTTGAGGGGGCTTCCCTGAAAAGTTTGACCCAATCAGATCATTTCCCTGAAACCTTCAGAAACAGAATATCCGAATTCAAGCAGCCTCAGCTCATTCCCAACATTTGTAACCAGTAACAAAGCATTTGAATAAATCTAGTTTTATGGAATCAACATCAAAATTGTAATGTCAAAAATTTGGCTGGCTGAACATAATGCCCGTTATATATAAGCCCTTTTTCTTGTACAAACTCTGGCCCCTTTGTTGCTTACATTAAGAGAGTAGACAACATAAATATGTAGAATGCTTTGTTGTTAAATGCAGACAATATTGAGCACTAAAAAAAATACATACGTTGTTTAGTTTCTCCAGAGTAGCTCTGTAGGCTTCATCGCAGCTTTTGAAACTCTAGTCCACAGTGTGGAAATACTGCAGTTTAATATGCTTTTATAGAAGCTCCTTGTCACCTTCTGCTGAACAAATACTGGAAAACAACATTCTTGAACATCGCCCTAGTGTCAAAATAAATAAATAAAAATTTAAATTTGCTTTAAAGTCAAGCACAACCCTTTAAATAAGTTTCCCACCAATATTTTGATATGCATGATGCCTCCCTTACAAGAATACTTACAAAAGTGAGAGACTTTGACATATATATGCAAATACGTTCACACAAAAATTTGCCCAAGGGATGACTGTCCTAAAATCTCTTTGCAAATGTCTCTTAGCCAACCTGGGGTAGGAACAATGCCCTGTGAGGAAGATGATCTATCACAAACTGCAAACAAATAAGTAGATGAAGACACACTCAAAACAGTTTGCAAAACAATCACAGGCTTTAATATATGTTTCCATGCAGGTTTTCTGACCAATTTCAAACTAAGATTCATTTCAAATGTCTCCTCCCCCCCACCAGAAAAACTGGGGTGGATTCACCAGATGCATTATTTACCACATCTGTCACCTTGCTGTCAGCTCACACTTTTTCCCCCACTGCTAACAAAAAGTTCAAAAGGGGAAGATCATCTGATTTTTCTTGACAATCCCTTTTCTATTTCCCAATCTGCAAGCATATATATTTGACATATTTAGCTCTGGCTGGTTTGTTTCAGTTTTGATACTTTTCAGAGGCTTACTGTATGTGTGTTACCATATATGTCTCTATATGTATTTTTAAAAAAAGGAAAGAAAGGGGAAAAAATCATTCTGTTTCAAATAATGAGCATGTGCACCTTTTTGCCTCAGGCCTTCATACACAATTTAGCCAGAAAGCCAGAGCAGATCATGATTTAGCATTTGACATCTCTTGCCTTCAGGCCAGGGGAGACTAATACAGATTTCTGACTCTGAGCACACCATGGAAAAAAAAAAAGTGAGAGAGAGAGGCCTTTTATTGACTAAATGATAAAGAGGTTTGTAATGATAAATAACAGTCATTTTATTGTGGAATTCCCCAGAAAAGATGCATTCTGCAGTGTCTGAAGAAGCCTAAAAGCCGAAGCTGGTTCCCTGTGGATCCAAACCTGTTAAGCCCCAATCTTTCTGGGCAGAAATAGAGGTCGCAAATTGCATAGGACCTGCACTATTAAAACTGTATAAGCACGATACATAATCACTGCTGCATCTAGGACAGTTAGCACTAAAAGGATTAGCTGATGGCTGCTTCTGGGTTTCTCTCCCTCAGCCTGCATCTAAAACAAGTCTGGTGCACACCCAGCCTGCTTGAGAATTTTCTGCCAGCTTTGATCGATAGTTTAATTGTAAACTTTGGGAGCAATAATGGATAATTCGGCTTGAACCGTCCATTATAAGCACTGTTGCTGAGGACGGAGCCTTCAAAATTAAACAAGAGTTGTGTAATATTATTACATTTGTACCACTCACCTACAGTTAAATTCCATTTACAAATACTGTCTTGACAATGTATGGAGTTCAATAAACATAGGCCCAGGTGGGTTGAGTGGGGAAAGGAAAAAGGAAAGAAGCTGAAGCCAATTATTTGCCATCTATTCTGGAAAGATTTTTATTTTATCCTCACATATTGAAACATATAGAAATGGAAACAGGGAGACAAGAGACAGATTCAAGCATAGACGTAAATTGTGATCACTGTTTTCACTGCAGCATCATGATGGAAATGTACCTAAATGGTCATGGAAGAATCGTGGTATGGCACTACCAGCGGAAAAGGTATCCCGGGGAAGTGGTAAACATGCATTGCTCAGACCACATAGTCTATGTTGGCATAATCGAATTCTTATTAGTACCTAAAGCAGTTGGTTGAGCTAGACTGGAGATATTTGTACCATCATATGGGTCATTTTCCAAAACACAAGAAGACACAGCAGCATTCTGTGGTGAGAAATCACCGTGTCTTGGAAGAGGAATAGACAAAATGGCATGGAATTTAGCTATCAAGTTTTCTGGCAAACACAATCTACAGTATTACACGTGCAGACACTTCCATCTGATTCTAAACTGAATAGTGAGGAAGTGAAGCCTGTAAGAGCATGGATTTTGAAATAAAAGAACCAGCTGTGCAGGCACAAACTGAGTTTTGGTCACAGGATCAAGATCCAAGCATCTTCTTAGTTTTCATAGAATCATAGAATAGTTTGGGTCGGAAGGGACCTTTAAAGGTCATCTAGTCTAAGCTCCCTGCAATAAGCATTATTATTACTATTTAGTAATACTGTTATTACTATTACTAAATGAATTAGTTGCATGGACAGAATTTGTTTAAAAATGAGAACACAAAGTTAGAAAAGTAGTCCTTGCTACCAGCTTTACAATGAATTTATGATCTCAAGTCAAGTTTACTCCATATTTTAGAACAGCATTAACCATTCCCCAGCTAACTTGGATTCAAATGAATTCCCTAATCCTAAAAAGGCATGTGAGTTAGGAAAGAATGACAAGGTCACAAAGAGCCTTCCCACTCCTTACAAAGACTTCCATCAAATGTCTCCATGAAGTTCATCTTAGTTTTAAGAGCTGAACTCTTGCGTTCTGTGCTAATGACTAGGATTCAAGGCCAGAAATATTTTGGTCTGGTGGTTTTCTTTGTTTTTGAGAAGGTGACATCCATATTTAACTGTGTACTACATACAAAAGTCAGCTAAAGCTCTTCCTACATGCTTTCTCATGCCTGGCTACCATGCAGCTAAATGCATCATATTCCTACTGCCTTTCTCATCACCCAGTTAAGACACCAGACAGAAAGCTGTCCAGCATGAAAAAAAAGGAGTAAAAAAGCACACGGGTTTTTGTTTGTTTGCAAACCCAAAGCTCCTCTTGAAAAATTAAGCAAGAAGAAACCAAACTAGTGATTCAACAGGTGTAACTGGCAAGCTAGGAAGTTACTGAACTTGGCAGATGAAGCCAAGTAACATTAATCTCTGCCTTAGAACCACACTTGCACTGTGCATAAGCCACTCCTGTAGAATAGCTCTAACTTTCATGGCTCAGAAGTCTTCAAGGAAATCTTCATCTCATTCCACTCCTTTTCTTTTACAGCAAAGATACATTTGTTCCATCTGTAATAAGTTCTCTGCAAAATGATGCAGAAGTTTGCTTCATAATCTAACTGTAGGTTTTTAGTCTTTCATTGTGGTTTTCCCTTTTGGGGAATGAGGCAAATAAAGGGCTTTTTTGCTCAGAGAGAATCAAACTGGCATCCACCATATCAGTAATACAGGACTCTAAGATCATCCTGACAGTAATTTTGGGTGGACCAAAAGCAAAATCTGTATCTAAGCAGTCCATAACTTGCTTTCTGTGTTCACATTCAAATCTCAAGTACAAGTATTCACTTCCACAAATGAGAAGTACAGGCTAGGAAAGGGTACAGATCAGAATCTCACAGCCTGTAGGATACCCCATGTTTTTTAGGCTATCCTTCTATAACCAGTATGACAGTATATGAAATTAGGTACTAACCAGCATAAATAAGGTTACCGGTGTTACATTCTGATCCTAAGGTAATAATTCACCTTAGAAATTAAACAGCTTTGCATTGAGAAGTACGCGCCCGAGCCCTTACACTCTCCCTCTTCATGGGGAAAAAAGAAGGGGCAGCATCATACCCCTCAAAGTTCTTGTTAAAGATCTCCTGCAAGACTCTGGACAATTTTCCTACATCTCCCTATGCCTCAATGTCCTTGCCAGCACAATATAGATAACAATTTTGTAGGTCTAGCTGAGGGTCTGTCTAAATAAAAGACATTAAAGTTTGCAGCATGATGTGCAGTTTGATTTGAAATAATGAAAAGTGACCATGTAAAATGTCACGCCAGTAGAAGTTCCTACCTTCTACTGTGTTCCTGCTGCAATATCCACAGCTGTTTTAATCTTCTCGTTTCCAGTTTAATATATTTTATACTAAGCCCCCAAATACATAGATAAGTACATACTGCAAATTGCAGCAAGCTAATAATATATGGGGGTTTATAGCTGAGTTAAAGCTGAAGACTTTGATTTAGTTAAGAGTGTTATTTGGTTTTTTTCCCTTTAAACTGATCAGACAATTATTTTTTTGCCAAATCTTTAACCTGATTGGGCAAATATTAGAAGAATGTATAGAATCAATTATCAACTACAAGCACAAGGCAGTTTATGAGCAATTCTGCTTGGCAAAGGATGATTCAGAGTTAAAAATGTGAATGGACTAAAGTTGGCGACATACAGCTGTTTGGCAGGACATTGAGGCTAAAAGAGAAATACAAATAAAAATCAACAGAGTCCAACACGTTTTCCAGCTTTTGTGGATCCTTCACATAAAAAGAAATTAAGGCAGAAGTCTGCGTGTGAAAGTAAGGTGGAAGTTGTGTTTGGCCTAGTTACCGTGGTGACTAACACAGTTCAATCTATTAAATCGTGTCCCATGGTCACAAGCAATCAACCTGTGCTCAGCAAACAAGGATAAGTAGTTAGCATCCTTCAGAATAGAGACAATGTTATCCCATTTAGTGATTAAATAAATGCTGAAGATTTCCTCCTCCCTTTCCTGAGAAACAGATTAAGGGCAATGGATAATGTTTGAAGGGAAAAAAGTAAGCTATGTACGTAAGTCCTTTTTGCTGTGTACATAACAATATAGTTTGGCCTTTCAGAATCATTAGCTTTGCTTAAAATGGATAGACCAAAAGTCACATAAGCCAACTGAAACATCATGATTTACTTCAATGTCTCTCCCTCCCTTTTTGCCACTCCTGGGGGCAGCCATCACTCTCAGGACTGTGTCCCATCCGATGTCACTGTCATTCTAAATCCATGATAAAACTCCTCTTGATTTTAACAGGATGAGTTATGCCAGTTATACCGCTTGCTTTTAAATCCCCTCCCAGACTGCCCTTATAGCCAGATCAGATATACACAATCAACTAAGTTTATTTAGTTACTTAGTCTACTTCAAGGCTTTGGCAGCTTACTGTGGCATGTGATTTGCTAGAAGAGGCTTGTGTTCAGCACCAGTGTCTCCATCGCCTCCGAGTGGCTCCTGGTTACAAAGACTTGGTGGTGCCCCTCCTGGTCTGGCCAAGGGGAGCTCATTGTTCCCTCTTTTCTGGAAATGATTAATGAAAAGCGTAGTCTGGAAATATGTTTCAGCCAGTCAGGGAGACAACTGACCAAGTGTCCCAGTGCTCCATACCAACTGCATTGTTTTTAGCACCTTTTCAAAACCAAGAGAATAGCTCCTTCAAGGCCATGAGGGGCTGGGATTCATGCCCAGCACAAGCAAACCAGCTATCTTTTAAAGTGAAATGGGTCCTATCTTTGGGATTAAAACATGCCATTTACTGTCACCTATTCTGCAGTAGCAGGCAGGCACATCCACCTGGCTGCTGTGGTGATTCACATTAAACAAGAAACAATCCATACCGTGACAACCCCGAACTTGCAAAACAAAAGAAGGTGGGCAGTAGAAGAAACAAACATCAGTACACAAGAGATTTATATTTAACATCAACTGCAAGAAGGGAGGTCATTACCACAGTTCTGCCAGACCTTTCTCAGGAATTCAGAAAAAGCTCTTTAGCAGAGACAACAATGAAACTTGTGTTAAAAGAAAATACAGTTCTGCATCAGGACTTCACCAAATCCTTCAGGATTAGCTTCTGCTAATCACTTTAAAGAATAGTCCTATGGAAATTCAAAGAGAACACTTATGTGCATTTTGAAAAATTCTGAAGAGATGAAAAGGCAGTTCCATACCACCAATAGAATTATATAGGATAACTCAAAAACATATACATAGGTTATTTTCTAGTATATTGCATGTGTTGGTAGATTGATTTCTATTAAAACGGGGTTGCTTAATCTCTAAAACATTAGTTGCAGTATAGGTGATGTTTAAGTCTTGGCTAATCAAAGTGGAAGAAAAGTCCTCACAGCAGCTGTTGCTTCTTGACATCTTCTACCTCTCTGATTAGATGAAAATAGTGAAGTCACAGCTCTTAGGAGAGCTAAGCAGACTGCTCTGCAAATACCCTCCGTGTACGTGGGAGTCAGGATTCCTGTTTGGATGCTGATGAAACCTGCAATATGCTCACATTCACAACAAGGCAAATTTTCTTTGCATGATGCTTTTATGAAGATCAGCAACTGAAGGAAAAAAATCTTGCTCTAAGCTTTGGCAATGGCTAGCCCAAAATCCTTCAGCAAAGAACCACTCACAAAAACCAGACAATAACTCCTTCATGCTGACATCCGCTTCCAGTCCTTGCTGTAGCAGCAATTCACCTTCACAGCGTTAAACACATTTCCATCTGTGGGCTGCCAAAAAACAGCATTTACTTTCGAGTAGAAATGAACTGACTTTAGAGCACAATAGAACCGTTTTTTCCCTTTCTGTGTGGGTGTTTCTTTACTTGAAAGAAAGCTACTGTATAAAAGACAAGGAAAGCATCTTTGATGTCTATGTGCCATTTTAAAGTAAAGTCTCCCTCTCACTTACTCAGAATTTTACGAAGAAGTAGCAATTACAGGATTATCTGTTACTTCAAACATGAATTCTTTGGATGCTGTTCTTGCCTTGCTTTGTTACGTTAATAATTATGTTTTAAGCAGTCTGGGGTTTTTCTTATTTATAAACTGTAGTTCAGTATTAAATGTGCAATCACAGAATTGCTCACCAAAAGGGAAGTTTCCTTTCTATCCTGTTATAACAAGTTTCAGCAGGTAGATAATTAACATTAAAAAATATTTCTTCAGTCCTTTTTCAAGAAGAAAGAGGATAGACAAGTGATGAATCTCTGAATGAGGTTTTGGGTTTGGCTTTCTTAAAGACAATATGAACTAAGTGCTCTTATTCCACCATAAAAATTTGCATTTGGAATTTTGAAAAGCTCTTTTCAAGGCATTCAGAAAATCATGCAAGCACTAAGTAATTCTTATCAGGCAAACCACCAGCCTTTATTAGCATTCATGCCTTGATCAAGAAGATAAGTATTTTTGTCCAAATAGCTGACTGCAGCTTAAGCATAACTCCGAATCAAAGTATCCACAGGCTTTTAGAAAAGCTGGTGGTGCAGGCACTGCTATGGGATGGGGCTGCGTTCCCCCTTATGCTAAGGGACAGCACAGGCAGTCTCTGCAAGGCCACAGCCAAACATTACAGTAAACAGCTCAGCCATTGCCTTCTGAGGTGCCCTATATATACATTGAGAGAATAACATGCACCAAGGCCAGGAGCCTAGAAAAAAGTTTCAGCACTGGCATTTAACACACAAGAAATTTGGTCTCTCCTGTGGCTCCTTGGGAAGCCCCAGAAGAGGAGACACATAAATACAAATATCCATAAATCAGACTGGAGTCCAAAGGCTGCAAAGGTACTTTAAAGTCACCTCAGCATTCTTTTGTGCACCTTGGTCTGTAAGTTGGACACTACATCTTTCAAAGAATTTTACTGTTATAGTAAACTCACACACAGAGGTTCAGCTGAAAAAAATATAGGGGGTGGAGTAGGAGGTAATTGAACATGTCAAACAGTAGGGGTTTTTTCTGACAGAGCTATTTCAGAAACGCTGCGAGTTTCACTGTCTGAAATGTAAAAAAACATTTTGCTTAAACACTTTCTAAAGAAAATTGTTCTTCCCCGAAGGGGAGCTTTCATTTAAAAAGTGACCTAAAATTCAAAAAAGAAAAGTTTTGGGTTTGTTTTGTTGTTGGTTTTTTTTTAAAAAAAAAGGATAATTTATAAAGCATAATGGGACAACTCAGTATATGCTGGACAAAGCACACTGACTGATTGGAAACATTCTTTTTTTTTTTTTTAAAAAAGAGAACGAAAAACATTCTGTGCTGGTTCAACCCATGAAACACAAAATATCCTTTATTCACACCAACAGTCATAGCACCTGTGCAAGGCACAGAAATAGCATTGTTCTCTTCTTAAGGAAGCTGAGTACACAATAGTCCAGTGACTTACCCAAGATCACATAAGAAGTCAATATTATTGCAGAGAATTATTCCCTTCCCCTTTCCTTGTTAGTGAAAAATATTAACAGCGCCATCAGAAAAAGCTGTCATCTCATCCTGCCAGTCTGTGTAAATGAAAAGAAAAAGCCCAAGTGAAACAATAATTGGAGGTAGATCCCATCAGAGCCATCTTGCATGCACCACACTTAATTTTTCATTCAGAGGCTCGGTTTGGTTTTCTTTTTTTGCTGTTTATTCCTTAAATCTATGAAAGCATTGAGCATGGAAACATTCTTTGAGCATTCAGCAATACTTTGCATTAGACTGAAGCCTCCCTTTTACCCAAGCTTTGATTTTTCCTTCTGAGGATAATATGTAAATAAATATAAATATATAATATAAATACTTTCACCTACATGAGACTTTACACTTGTTTACTTGACACGCAAACCACAGATATCAAAGAAAATAACTCTACTCTTCAATGGCAGCTGCCAGCAGATCCTGTAAAAACAGTTCTCAGCAGAGCAGGGAGACCAGGCTATTGATGAAGAGCTCCTTGGGATGATTACATGTCCACAGAGATGAGCTTCAGTGTACTGATGACACACAGCTCTCTCTCTCTGCTCTAGTTCACCCTGCATGTTAAGTCTCTGCCCTGCAGGAATGCCAGAAGGATATTGACAGAATGAGGCCTCTGAACTACTTTGTCCTCAACCTAGGAAAAAACGGAAACCATACTATTGGGTGAAACAATGCTTATACAGCTGATTTGCCATGATCTTTGCTTTTGCTGCTAAACAGCACAGCTTTGTCATTACCCCTTGTGCACTAGGACTGCAGACGCCTGAGATGCACAAGCCCCGTCTTAATTCCACATTTGCGCACCATCTGGCACCTCAAGATTTTAGTCGCTTCCTGGGCTCCCGCAGTCCACTACAACTTCAGCAACAAGGAGGAACGAAGACTATCTTATCTAATCAAAAGAAAGAGGACATTGTTTATTCCCCAGCAAAAATCATGCCCATGATGCCCCACAAGTAGGTTGAGTCTTTTAAGTTTTCAGTTTGAGCAAGAGGAAAATAATAATTTCAGCTTTCATAATTCCATACATACCTTACAGAAACATTCCAGTTCTAGCCCAACCACAGAATCCCCTGCTTTCCAACTATAAGTGTGTGTTAGCAAAGCCTGGACAGAAACATGACAAAAAAGAGACCACAACATTCATTATTATCTTTGACTCTTGGCACTGAAACACAAGTCTACAGAGATGCCACAAAGCCATTTTAAAAATAGATTCCAGAGGACAAAGCTAAAACCTGGGCTTCACTGCCCTTTGCGCTGCAGAAAGAGATTGCTAGAGATAGCCTCTGTTCTAAAGTGTTTACAAACTGCAGAGGAAGCAGTCATGCAATTTGCCTAAATAAGCGTGAAAATATGATGGCAGACTGAGGAGCTGATCCTGTTCTGCCGGTGCTCCACACAGATTAGTACAGAATATTTACTGCATTTTTCTTTGTATAAATATTTTGCCTGCGCTGTTGAGGTGACCCATAATGAGCAAAGGCTACAAAATGTGCTCTTTTCAGTGGAAGAGCATCTCTTGAGAAAAATACCAACATTTGCACTGCCAAAGATTACCATAAAAAGAAATTCAGACAAAAAGACTCCCACTATGGGTACTGCCCTGCATTTATGTCAGGATCTCCTTTTAGCAAGAGCTGTCTTGTGCAGAAACAGGAGATTAGATTCTCACATGTCCCAGGAAGCAAATATGCACGACATCTGTTTTAGTTCTGTATCCCAAAGACAACCCAGGTGTCAGGAAGATGATATCGTGTACCTCTGCATACTGGGGAGGACCATGGTGAAGATCAAGACCCAAACTACTGCCAATGAAGCTACTTTAGGAAAGACAGTCAGTAGTCAGAGCAGCGCTGGTTGAGACAGCACCTCTGCACAGGGCTGCACCGGCTGTAAAACACCACGGGTGAAATGCATGAGGGGAGTGGAGCTGCTCAGAATACTTTGCAAAATGCCGTTATTGTGGACAAAACTCCTTGCAAAATTCAGTTTTCCATTTTGCCTGATCTAGGCTGAGGTACTCTACTATAAACTGGACTCGTGCATACAAGAAAGCTTTAAACAGTTTACTTTTCATTACCAGTAATGAAAAAGAATGTCTAACCATGAGAATAGCCATGAAACAAGATTGTTGCCTGGGTCAGTTTCTGTTGTACCTCCTCCATCTTAATTTTTGTCTGCCTGCTTGCTGTCTGACTCTATGCAGCAAAGAATACGTAATTCAAGACATATCCGATGCATGTTTAGAGAATGTTGAAAAATGACATCCTTGTCTATCAAAGTCAGTTTTTAAAGGCAGAACCCCCCACTCCTTTCTGAGAACTGCTATGGTTCATCAGTTGTCAGTCAGACCTCCTGTCACGTTCAAGTGAATTGTCAAAAAATCCCATTACAAGATGCAGAAAAGAAAAGCAGTTTCTTCCAGCAATCACATTTTGGAAGTATTAAATCCAGACTACGCAAAGCAATTTGTCAGCAATAAATTCCATAGAGGCACAAAATGTTTGTAATAGATTACAGTTGTAGTAAATGATATAATCAAATAATGATTTCCTAATTAATTCATACTTGTATACCACAGTTTCCTTTTTTCACTTTTTGAAGTTAAGCTGTAACTCTATCCATACATATTGTGCATCAGTGAAAGAAACCTAATAACTACATACTAAATAATATTTAATGTGAGTGAGCACGAACAAAAAGCATGTGGGCATACTTCAATCATCCTAACAAAGATCTGGCAGGACCACTCAGTAGGAACTCCTTTTGGCCTGCATCCCTTGGTTTTCTTACGAAAATCAGCAGGCTGACCAGGAGTGCAAGGAGGGAGGTGCTGTGTGCCAGACTGTGGAAAGATACAGGGTTAGAATATTGTATGAGACACACCTCTTGTTTCAGGACCCAGAAATACCACCAGGTCTACTGGTTGAGATGTAGCCGTGAAGACTGAGCATAAGACAACGCAGGAAAACAAGAGACCACCAGTGCATCCTGTTCCAATATTTGATTAGAGGTATTTCTCCATTTTGACAATATAAAAACAGCCTTCTTTTACCATAAACAAGACTTTTCCAGCAATCACGTTAGTGGAAAGAAAAAAAAAATAATCCCATAACTTCACGTGGAAGCTGAAGAACATTGCAAACCTTACAGCCACAGTCTGGGGAAAATTCCCAACAGAGTTCTGCCCACACAAGGCCTGTAGCCTCAGGCAAGAACGTTTCATGTTGGAGACCACAAGAATCAGGCACTGGAGAGATCTACTACCCTTCCAGAGTCATATCCCTTGCAGACGTATCACGGGACAGTAACTGTGGGTGATCTGCAATTTAGCAAGATGGAACAGTTGTCAAAGATTATGTCACAACAGGAAACACTGATAAAAAGAAATCATTTAAACCAGAAGTCTGAGGAAGCCAACATTTAACCAAAAGTTTAAAGACATCTTTCAACTAAATGGTTAGAAGGACCCAAGGTGTCTACACACACAGCTCTAAATCAAAGAAAGACTCTTAAGTAACTTAAAAGTTGTTGAAAAATGAATTACAATTGCCAGAGTCGTTGGTAAAAATGTGGTCAGAGGATACTAAAACCTTACACGAGATTAACAAATACTTAGTAGATAGCATGGTAAAAATAAGCAGGCTGTTCATAGACAATAAGAAGGAAACAAGTTGAATGTACTCACATGATAATAAGCCAGGAATATATGTGGTATCGACCTATCCAATAATTTCTTAGTCTTTATTGGGTTAACTTATACTAATCACTTTATCAATATATTTTTTTATATGAAATGTGAATGAAAAAGTGCTAGTGGCAATCCTGGATATGAGAATAACTCAGTTAACAGGCTGACACAAAGATCCAAATAAGATCTATAAAATGGGTGGTTGAACATAAATTCTGTGATGTAAACTTATGAGTTTCCAATGCAATAGGATTGCTCAGCAGGGTCAAAAATTCATTTAAAAAAAAAGTAAAAAGAAAAAAACATTTGGATAAACAATGCATCTAAAGAAGAAATTCTGATAAAACTCGTGAGGTAAACAAAGTAATAGATTACAGGAGTGTCTTCCCATGACATAGAAATTAAGTTACCAGTTTTCAATTTAGGAAGAAATAGAATGTGGTCCAACAAACTAATTAAAGAAAAAATACGATAGAGGAAAATAAGGTAACACTCAGGTGGAAAACCATGCTAAATTATGTGAGCAAGCCAAAACTAAAGAAGATTGAGATTTAAAAGGACCCAGCAAACCTAGGACACCATGTATTTGAAATTCAACACAGAAAAGGAATATTAACTTTCTCTGAAAGGAAAAAAAAAATGAGTTAGTGCCACACATCTATAAATAGCTACTCCAATTCAGTGAAAAATAAAAGAAAACCAAGAACTTTGTAACAAGATAATGAAAACAATTTGGACAGCTGTATGAAGATATCTTATTATTGAACATCTAAATACATGGAAACTGAAAGCAGGTTCCATTTATGGAATAAAATCAACAATGAAATACCATTTAAATTTATTATCTTTCTTTACTTCTAACACTAACTTCATTATGGTAAACTCCATCTCAAAGAAAACACAGCAGATAGAGAAAGGGCACAGAAATCAGTAGTGGTACTGAAAAACTTCCCCAGAAGTAGAAATGAGAAAGTTTAACACTATTCCATTGAGAGAAACACTAAAAAGAGTTAATATAGTAGGAAAAAGAATTGGTATGGACAGGAAATTGACAGTGTAGCTATTGGCTTGGTGTAGCTATGGTTCCCTTTTCATCGGACTCAAGGGAAATGCAATCTTCACTCCCAGCTTGTTCGTATACAACAACTGGTTGTGCCTATCCTACATCAGGCAGCACTGGGGGAAGTTCTGTTCTTCCCTCTTGACTACATATACTTACAAATATTCGTGGTTCTTCATTCATGTGCTATATGACTGCTGACAATCTTAAATGTATACTTTTGCCTCTTTATCATTGCAGTTCTGGGGCAGTGGTTTATGAACGGATAGGCTTTTTTCATTTATACTATCTTTTAAAACACCTGAGTGTATGGAGAGTAATAGAAAGAATGCAGATACTATCTGTTAATGTAATTATTTTATTATCTATTTCATAAAAAATACAACTGCTGTTCAAAACATGTTTATTGACTATTTTTCAGAATATACTGTGTTTTAGTCTTCTATTATTATTTGAAGCAATTCCCAAAGTTATTAAAGTATCCTTATTCACTCAAAGCTTCTGGAATTTCTGAATGAGTATGATGCAAGGACCACAAGAGCTGGGTCACAAGAAATGTCTTTTACTTTCAAAGCAAGCGTCTATTACTGCGGGCACCGATTCAAGCCTTGCCTTAACAGGCAAGAAATGATGAGTGAGTTAACAGCACAGAATTGCCATGCTGAAAGACAAGGGGAACTGTTCAGTGCAGGTGCAAAATTCCAGGGGCTTGAGGCACAGAAAGTCAATTCTCATAAGTAATCATCTTCTAACACTACTATTATTTCAGGTGCTCATCACTATTTACATGGAGAACAGTTGTCATTATTTCCTCATCTGACCGCTTAAGAGAATTCTGTAGGATACAGATAATGCTTTGAAAAATTCGTATGGATAATTGAATTAAATCAAATGGATTTGTTGGCTGGAGGGTGGTGGGTGAGAAAAAGCACCTTATTGCCATTACTCAGTAAGTTTACTACAGATTGTTCACAAAACAAAAATTACATGCTTTGTTTGTATGTTGTGTGGTGAACTTCAAACCACAAGTGTTTACATGTGCTGCACGCATACACTTTGGGGTTTTAATAGCTGGTTGACAAGAGATTAAAGGCAGAAATATGGCATTTTATTAAAGCAAACATATCAGTATGCCTACCATGATAAAATGATCTAGTTTTCTTCAGACACAAAAGTTTCTGTTGAGTGATACCTTTGAAATTCCTTGAGGGCACCCTATTATTCACTTTCCTCAGCAGAGAGCAGCTGCAAATGGTCTCCAATTTTCAAAGAGTATTGCCTGGTCATTCTTTACTGTCAAAATGAAGAAGAGCATAAAAGTTAAGTCAATAAAGTAATATGAAATGCTTAATATAAAAATTCAAGAATGAATGATTAACCATTAAAAACTTACAGTAGCTATTTCAGCCAGGAAAAAAAAATTAACATTTCCCTTGAAACCTATTAACACTCCTTGTAAACAATATTCTTTCTTGAAATATATGACCTTTCCTAATGCTCTCCATACACACAGCATTTTTCTTATATCCACTTTACCTTCACTGATATGCAGCTGAATTCCTCAGGAGAGGGTGTTTAGAGCCCCTTCCTCTGATGCACTGGAAAAAAAATGTATTCTTTTATTGCATTCCCCTTCACAAATACACCTAATCTTCAGCTTCAGATCTTAAAATCCTTTCCTGATCTGAGAATCACATGACCTGTTGTAGTTGTTGACATGCCACCACCATTCCAGCCACAGTCGAGCGTCAGGCATAAAACCGATCTCATTCATTTGAGCCCGTGATAGCGACATTTATGTACAGCAGATGAAAAAACACACTTCCTTGCTGCAGTTACCAGAACAGAACATTTAAAAATCAGGCAATTATCTCAACACCTAACCCTTAATCAAAGATAGGGTGGCTGCTTACATTGAACGCTGCCTGCACATCCTGCCGCACAGAAGACAGGGAATACGGTACAATTTTTTAGGAGAACAGCAACTCTCTCATTTCTGGGTTTGCTTAGCCATTAACTTTTCCCCAAGTGATGAATACATAAGCAAGGTGTTGTGCAGGGAACCATGGGGGAAAAAATCACACAGAAGCTCTCTATATTTGTGCATTAAAGACTGACAGACTTATTGACCTAAAGCTACCAAAAGACGACTTTAGGAGTACACATGGGGTCAGAATCTGAGACTTCAGAGGCTCCACAGTGACGATGCAAGCCAAAATATGACCTACAATCCTAAGGTGATTTGTAGCTTGCTTGAAGCTATTACATCAGTAGAAAGAGTTTATAACTAAAATGATTCAAATATACAATGGTGGAATTAGGAGGCGCACCAAAGGTGAGCACACCTGTGCTGTGGAAAGTCATAGTATAAGCCCCCAGCTGAAAAAGATGGTGAAGAAAGAGAAGGATGACTGCCAGGGCTCGCTTCTATCTCGTTCACAGTACATAGGTAACTGTCGTTGTGACTGTGACTGCTTCAGCTTCTCCTTCTTACTGGGTTTATGAGAACAGGTCAACAAGCAAACATTCTGTGCAAGGCAGTCCATCACAGTGCCGATGACTGTAGCAGGCTTCTGAATTTCATGTCTACTGGACTTTGCATGTAGTGCCTGACACAAGAAAACATACTTGCAGATCACCAGTTAGATCATCAGCAGCATTTTGGGGAAGAACATTAAAGAGAAACACTGCATAGGAAAGTCAAGGTAACCATGGTTTGGAAAAATAAAACCAACAATAATAAATACTACCACCACTAAATCAAAATCCTTCAATTAGGAAAATACTCTCTAAGAAGCATGACAGATCACAGCACAGGTAATCTAGGTGACTAATACATGGAGATCCGCTTGCAGTTGCAGCAATACTAGAAGGCTGAGGAATATAGATTATAAGGATTGGGGTCCATTGTATATATCATTCCAGAGAATAACTTTATTATGGCTTTAGACACAGGTGCCTAAGTACAGATATAAAGACAAATACAGACATATCCTAATAAGATTTCTGGTCATCTGGGAAACTGGAATTCTCACTTCACTAACTGCCTGTGAAATCTATGCTAAAAAAAAAAAAATACATAAAGCAGGCATCATAAGTCACACATCAAAATACAGCGTTTGGAAAATTACACTCAATACGGCAACCACGGGACTCTGACCACGGGACTCCATCTTTAGTGCATAGCCTGACCCCACACCAAAATACTTAACCACAAGTCTGGTTCACACATATCAATAAACAACTTGAACAACTTCCCTGAAGTGCTGCTTAAATGTTGCTTTGAAGAATAGGAAGATGGATCCGCATTCTTCACAGTATGACAAAAGATAATCAATGGAACATCATCTAACAGCAGGTATACAGAAGTCAGTGAACTGAAATGAACTCTGCATTAATAAGCTAAAGCAAGGCCAAAAGGCAGGCCTTGTTTCAGTGTTACAAATCTTTATGCAAATAAGCAGTAAGTAGTATGTTAAGCATATCTTTCAAGACTGCAATTTAGAAATCAGAAAACCAAACATATTACCAATGGATATTGCATTTGAAGTCACATTTAAAGTAAGGATGGTAAAATCTGCATTGTAACTGGTGAATCCTTTGATCTAGTGCTGTAGTGTTACAGCATTTACTCCAATAATCTTGGAAATACATGCTTTGCATATACTCTGATTTCAATTAGAAATGGTAGGAACATCTGATATTAAAAGCCACAAAAGACTTTTCCACCAAGCTAGGAAAAATTCAGTGGAATGATGAATTTAATATGAACTTTTTCATCAAAGTAGTCTTAATTCAAAGCAGCAAAAGTAAGGATTGGTCAGACATGCTTACACAAGCCTATGGAAAAACTTGCATCTCTACTTAAACTAACAAACTTTGACAAGTCCCATTAAAACTTAGGTTTTTAATTTAAGCACTCCAGTTTTCAGAGTCTACATTTTTCTGATAGGAATTCTCAGTTTGCATGGCCTGACATCATTAAAGATTGCTACTCCTTCCAAAGAATGACTAAGATCACGTATTTTAGACACTTACTGATTACCCTGGTAGAATTCTTTATCAACTGGCCTTTTTGAGAACTACCATGACTGGTTAGGCTAGCCAATAATTTCAGAAAGAGATTAATCCCACTCTGAAGTAGACAACTATTGGAGTAAGTGGGATTGGATCATAGATATAGTAAAACAGTGAGAAGCTCAGACATATTTATCATTTAAGCTTCACAAAATTTAGTAAAACTTTAAAGCGGAAGATCATTGAAACCACTACACACAGGTGGACCCTTGCATCAGAGGGAGCCCCAAAAGTAAGACACGGTGTGATGGGGAGGCAAACAGACAAAACACTGTCATTAAAAACAAGTCAGATTTAGCACCAATGTGTGGTATTAATATATTATGTATGGTCTCCAAATGGAATGGAGTAAGAGTGAAACAGAATTGCTAATGAAGTCATATGAAAACCTAAAGGCAAACCAGAGATTATGACTTTTATGCAGAGATACATTTGAATAAAAGTAGATGTGGATGATGTAGACCTGTACATCTGAGCTCATCCTCCAAGGATTGTCTTATAGATAGTGGGCACCTAGCCATGAAGTAGGAGCACAATTCCAGAAAAATACATCTTCTCATGGTTCTTACTGCAGTTTCTGGTCCTTACACAATATAGTAGGAAAAAAGTGCCAAGCAAAGAGTTGTGACAAAATAACTGTGTTCAAAAGTTGTTTTTGTATCTTTATCTTCTTCAAGACATGCTAAACACCATCTACACTGAATAAAATGTAAGGCTAGAAGTTGATGTCAGTCACTTTTCTGAAAATTTCATACTCAGACTTCTGTCTCCCATATGAAATCTGTTGGTCAGACATGAGTACTCGCAATCATTTTGTTTGGGTTATTTTTTGTTTGTTTTTCTAAATATTCTTTTTTCTAGATGAAGTTTCAGTAAGGTCTGGCTAAAAACTAAATTGCAACCATTAAACCATACAGTTGGCATCTATTTGTGCTCATGAATTTCATTCCTACAGGTCATTTTCCTTATAAAGGAACATGATGGAAATATTTCCAATACTTTTTTATCAAAAATTGTTAAAGATCTACTGTGACATATTTGATATGATTTCTTGTGATAAGCAGTAGAAATGTTCTACATTTTGTGTTCCACTAGACTATGTCCATCTGTAAGAACAATGGATCTAGTTCTACTGTTGTCTAAATCAAAATGGGCCTGTCACAGAATACTTCAGAGCATTTATCATTATTAGGTATTTACTGCAGCCAAAATACACTCCCCAGTGCATTCTATATATATTTATTGTCATTTGGCACATGGCCACTACCAAGAATGGTGGAAGCATGAATAGCTTGGGCATGTTTAGGCGTTCTATTCTATTCTTTTTGATGACACATCTTTACATTGTTTTGCCGTGTAGTCACGTACCATTTGGTATAATTCTAAAAGCCCCAAATCTTGGAGCACTGTATGAACTTTCCTCATTTTTAAGCCAATCTCATGGTTTTGGAGGATATGGGCTGACACGTGAATTCAGAATGTATAGCATTTGCAGGGACATTGCACTGCAGTAGACACTATATACATCAAGGCTGCCTTGAACAACTAATAGCAGAAGTCCATGTAAGAAATTTTTAGGACCCTAAGAAAATTCTCCCGAAACATTTTTGTAGTTGAGATAGTACAGCTCAATCTTGATGACTGCCATTTTAGCTTGTCTTCTATGCATTAATTAAGGGTTTACATTATTTGCCTCTGCAGTGAATCACGAGGACCAATTCAGGAAAAACATGATTCCATTCAAGAGAATATCACTGTTCTAATATACATTTGAGATGAGAAGCAAATCTCTAAGACGCAGGATATATCAGATACTGAATCACACTAACCTTAAGCACAGCCTGTTGTGTTCCATTTGTACTATATCTCCTCAGTACAGCAGAAGCACTCATAATGGCAGAGAGTATCTACAAAATGTAACATCCTCAGGAAGAAGCACAATCCTACATGGTGTTCTGCTCTAAGCTTCCTTCCATCAGCCTCATAAAGCATAGGAGAAACTGCTTCTTTTCCATGAATATTCAGTTCACAGCCTTTTGTAGAAAATCATCTAGACCAGTCCTGATAGAGGGTGACATCTTGATCATGCATTGACACATTACATTGCATCCCATCTTCTCAAATCATAAGTGGCTGCATTCCACAGACTCTGAATTCTTTCAAGACAGCTCAGCAATCTACGAGTGAAAGGTAGGATAAATTATTACAGGAGACTTCTCAGCATGGCTGTTCTAAATCAAATGCTGTCAAATAATTTTTAACTTTCTTTGATCTGCACTCAATCTCTGTGTTCTTTGCTGACCTATAGCACAGACTCTCCTTGACTTCTACTCCTTTCTTTTTAAGTCTCTCTGCGCATAAACTTTTATTTTCCCTTTTTTATCATGTACATGTAGGAATATATATTAAAAAAAACCTAGATCCAATGGCTTGGTTACTTTTATTTTATAGTTGCTTGAAAAAATCCCCACCAACCTGGTAAGTGTGGTAGGAACCTAAAAAAGAAATGAGAAAAAGACAGGAAGTTAAATAATCTTGCAAGAAGCAAAAATATGATGTTTTGGGCTGAGAAAGTATTCTCCCTAATGTGTTTTATGGTTACAAGAGACACATCACACAAACTCTGTATCTGATGGCTCCTACAATATATTTTATAGGAGTAATGATTATAACTTGAAAAGCTGGGCAGAAGAGACTTGAGCAGCAAAAGACAAAAAAGGAATACTAATATTAATGAAGATAAATAAACGAGAGTGAAAGAGTACAGCCACAGAGTAAAGACAAAAGCAACAGGCAATGGAAATGACATGGATTAAGAAATGGCATAGCAAAAGTAAACAAATGAATCCACAGTAAATGCTGACAGTATTAATTGTGATTGCTTACTGGAATAGTGCCTAGGGACTCCAGTGCAGGGTCTCATTGCATTACATACTGCATTGCATTTTATGAACAAACACCAGACACAGAAGACATTGAACTATCTTTACAGTGTATAACAGGTGAATATGTGGACAAGCAGAGACAGAGAGAGAACACAAGGTAGCAGGGAAGACAGACTTGTCCATAGGCCATAACACCATCAGCCTGAAATATTACACTCCTCTGTCTACTTTGAGGAGAAATATAGAGTCTAGTCCATATGCCCTAAACAGATTACTATTCAGCTTTGCACTCTTTACATCTGAGCCGCTTAACATGCAGCCCAAGATCTGGATAAAGAAAATGTACCTTCCCTTATCTGTTCCTAAACACACTTCCATAACACCTGTGTTTTCAACTGCCTCCTCTGTGGTAGCAGAGCAAAGTCACTGCTATGCAATATATACCCTGATATGGTTTTCCCTTGATTAACTGGAGCTATGAAAATTTACTGTTTTGGGATGTGCCCTCTCATTTCTCCAATTCTAAGAATAGTACAATACAAAACATTAGAACTAGAACAGTCCCCTGTTTTGTACTACAGCAGGTGGAAAATACAGGAAGAACTTGCCCAACCTTCTTAAAAGGCTTCACTGGCAAAGACTCCTGTCATGGTTTAACCCCAGCCAGCAACTAAGCACCACACAGCCACTCACTCATCCCCTGTCTGTGGGATGGGGGAGAGAATCAGAAAAGTAAAAGTGAGAAAACTCATGGGCTGAGATAAAGACAATTTAATAGGTAAAGCAAAAGCCATGCACACAAGCAAAGCAAAACAAGGAATTCATCCACTGCCTGCCATCAGCAGGCAGGTGTTCAGCCATCTCCAGGAACGCAGGGCTCCATCACACAGAACGGTTACTTGGGATGACAAATGCCATAACTCCAAACATCCCCCCCTTACATCTTCTTCCCCCAGCTTTATATGCTGAGCTTGATGTCACATGGCATGGAATATCCCTTTGGTCAGTTGGGGTCAGCTGTCCCAGCTGTGTCCTCTCCCAAATCCTTGTGCACCCCCAGCCCACTCACTGGCAGTGTGGTGTGAAAAGCAGAAAAGCCCTTGACTCTGTGTAAGCACTGCCCAGCAATAACTAAAACATCTCTGTATTTTCACCATAGTTTTCAGCACATATCCAAAACATAGCCTCATACTGGCTACTACAAAGAAAATTAACTGTCTCCCAGCCAAAACCAGTTGGAGCGGTGCAACTACTTCCTCCCTCTTCCCCCCAGCCTTTAGACCACTCAGTACTTGGAGTGTTTTCCTCCCCATCTGAGCCACACAAAACTACAGTGGACCAGAACACAACATAAAGGTCCCCAAAATGAAAGAAAGGAGAGTTGGAGAGCAAACAGGTGAGAACACAATAGTGTGCCTGGTCCCCATGGCTCCTACTGTTTAAGGATAATAACTATAACTGATCACTTCTGACAACATATGNGAAGACTAAAAGTGAGAAAACTCATGCGCTGAGATAAAGACAATTTAATAGGTAAAGCAAAAGCCATGCACACAAGCAAAGCAAAACAAGGAATTCATCCACTGCCTGCCATCAGCAGGCAGGTGTTCAGCCATCTCCAGGAACGCAGGGCTCCATCACACAGAACGGTTACTTGGGATGACAAATGCCATAACTCCAAACATCCCCCCCTTACATCTTCTTCCCCCAGCTTTATATGCTGAGCTTGATGTCACATGGCATGGAATATCCCTTTGGTCAGTTGGGGTCAGCTGTCCCAGCTGTGTCCTCTCCCAAATCCTTGTGCACCCCCAGCCCACTCACTGGCAGTGTGGTGTGAAAAGCAGAAAAGCCCTTGACTCTGTGTAAGCACTGCCCAGCAATAACTAAAACATCTCTGTATTTTCACCATAGTTTTCAGCACATATCCAAAACATAGCCTCATACTGGCTACTACAAAGAAAATTAACTGTCTCCCAGCCAAAACCAGTTGGAGCGGTGCAACTACTTCCTCCCTCTTCCCCCCAGCCTTTAGACCACTCAGTACTTGGAGTGTTTTCCTCCCCATCTGAGCCACACAAAACTACAGTGGACCAGAACACAACATAAAGGTCCCCAAAATGAAAGAAAGGAGAGTTGGAGAGCAAACAGGTGAGAACACAATAGTGTGCCTGGTCCCCATGGCTCCTACTGTTTAAGGATAATAACTATAATTGATCACTTCTGACAACATATGGATCATGGCCACAAAGTGGGGGATACCAAGACCCCAAGGTTTAGCAAGTTCTGGGCTTGCATAACCAGTAGAAAGTACTGGAATATTCCATTGTCTGAGCTGGAGTGGAAAAGTACCTGATTAAAGTCAATTATCTCAGATCCTATAAACACCAATTCTAATATAGACCCTTTGAGCTCTTCTGGATTGCAGCAGGCTGCCGCCAGTATCTCCCCTGAGGGAGGACGGGCTGACATCTCGAGGACTAGAAGGCCAGGGTGAGACAATCCCTCCCCTCAAGCCTCAGCTACCGCCCACTGAGGAAGGCCGATGCATTATGAGTATTTATCTTAAACTCGGGAAAGGGGAATTTTGACTATAGGCTAGCCCCTCTTCCATTCACCTCTCCACCTATATGTTTGTGATATACACATTAGCTTTATGGATGTGGATGTTCTTCCATTTGTCCATGCACGTGTAGGAGTTAAAAGCAGTACCTGTCAGCTTGTTAGTGTCACCCGCTATTAAGAAATTCCTGATTCCAGTAATCAGAGACCTCTGTGTGTGTGTGTGTGCACATGTGCTTATATGCTTTGCTTTTGTGTATATGTATTAATTTGAGATCTGTGCTTTTGCCCATATATATTGCTTTGGAATACCTTATAGTAAGCTAGCATGAATCTTGCCATCTTCAAATCTGGAATTAAGTCGCTGTTCAATTATTTTGTTAGATCACTTTGTAAACCTCTAAACTGGTTAATGATTAAGTGCTGATAAAATTCAACTTCTTGATGTACCTTAAATCGCTAATAAATTTTGAATCAGTGTTAAATCATAACCATGTCAAATATTTCCATCCATGACACCAGAACAAGTCCATAACCTGCTTTTCCAGGAGTTAACTCAGTTACAGCTGGAAAGTTCCCCCCAGTGTCAGTCACTTTTGTTGATAATTAAGCAAATTGCTTCCTGGCATAACCTTCCTCGATCTGGAGATGAGCCCTTGATTCATCAGAAAACTGCTTTGTGCCTCTGCAAACTTCTTTTTTTTGGAAGGCAAGAAAAACACAATTTTTGTTCAGGTTTTCCTTGGTGAGCTGTGCATCATGAACCTTTTCTATTTGCATTACCTGTTAACCTTCCCTTGAACGCTCCCCAGTCTGTCCATATTTATACCTAAAACATAGTTCCCAGCATTTGAGAAAAGCCACTCAAAGTGAATGACAGAGGTGATGCAGGTCTCTGATTTTATGTGTTACAGAAGTGTACGCTTGATACTGAACACAGACATGAACCATCCCTAGTAACTTCTGTTTAAATACCAAATCCACTACAGAGCTTCCTCAACGACAGTTCACCCTGCTAGTGAAACCATGTCCCAGACTCTCATTGCTCACTGTTCTGAATACCAGCTTAACTCTACTGTGAAGTTACTGATTATTTGCATAAGGGGCAAAGATGGCAACTCTGATTCCTTTTTTTAAGAACAATCATACATGAGAGCCGTAAAGAACAGGGAATGCCTGCTATTTTACATTAAAGAAGGTAGCCAAACTCAGATACACCCAAATAGCTCAACTGAAAAGTTACTACAAGGAAAATGGACAGAATTGGGCAGTTGAACTGTTTTCACATGTCAGTGTGTAACAGAGTGTCAGAGAGACCTGCACTGTATCAACTACGAGGAAATACCATGAACTGTACCTTGTAGTACCCTTTCATTATATGACCAAGCATCCTGAGACGCCACTCAGCAAGGAAGACAGACATCAGTAGCAAGTGTTTTCATAGTCCAGCCTAATTTCCTTTCACAGTTTTCATTCCTTCCCACTTGCCCTGGGAGAGAAAGTTACAGCTACTGTTAAAGCAATCAAGAGACTATTGTTCAGCTTTGCACTGTTTAAACTTGAGCAGTTTAATGTGCAGCTATTGGAGTTCGTATTTGGTTTTCCATATTTCTCCTCTTATGCATTCAAATTCAAATTGACAAATGCCTTTGTATATAATTTTAAACCCTCCCCATCTCTAATGCATCAGTATCTTGTTACATTGCCTTTGATTTCATTGTTTGCAATGCTACTATCAGCTGCATGGAATTGCCAAGGCACTAAGCAGCCCAATTTTTCTTTAATTTCTCAGAAAATTGACAGCTTTATGAACTGTCTTTTTACCTATGCCCCATAAACATGTCAGGCTGTGGAAAACCATTCTAATTAAATCCCAGGGGATTGCAATGGAAGATTATAGCTTCTTGGCAGGTTATTAAAAAACAGTTGTTCATATATACACAAATATCTGTACTAGAACCTAGCATTTGACAGAACAGCCAAGGAATTAACCCCACTGGCAACTCCAAATAACATTCACCAAAAAAAACAAAACCAAAAACCAAACGAAAAAAAGCCAAAGAAAACCAACTAAGCTAATTAAAATAGGTGTGGGGGGGCTGGGGGTGTGGGCAGGGGCAAGTAGGGGAGGTTGCCTTGCATTTGATTTCTTTCAAAAAGTTGGTAATTCAAACTGTCATCTGGAATCATCACCTTTCATCCTTGATTACCAGTACCCAATATAAAAGAAGGTAGAAAAATGCTTGTAAGGTCCATGTACACAGCCCTGCTAACTAATTAGCCTTAGAGTTGATGGATAACGCGAATAATTCTATTCAGCATAATATTCCTTCTGCCTGCATCTGATCATCCAAGACAACACATACGAACTTCTGATAGCAAAATCTTTGTTAGAGATCACTGTGCATTCTTCCCAACAGCTCCCCCAAATAACTGCCTTTGCGAGTCACACTTGTTGCCCTGCTCTTCCACCTGAAAGTTGTTCAACCTCTCATCTCAGCAACAGATACTCAGGATTTAGATACTGCAGAAATTCTGGGAGGCTGTTTAGCACTTTGATTTTGTAACCTGTGTCTGGCTTTTCACAAGTGAATGACTTGTATCGTAAAAAAAACTTCCAAGGCTGCTATTTTGTTCAGAGTGCCTCCTGAACTGCAGTTACGACAGGCAACTCTTGTGTTTCTACGAGGATCTACCGTCTTCAAGGACAGCAGCCTTGCTACCTGAGAGAAGTAGGGGAAAGGGAAGACATTAGATGCTAATACACCAAAGATAGCTATAAGCAAAGTCCAAGAAACAACACTATATATTTTTCTTAACAAGTATAGTATCACTGAGTCAGGTGTGTAATGGGATTTGCAACTAACTGGAGTTCTGAGGAGTGCTACACGATCTTAGTATTAATTTCTTGAAGAATCTTCTGGGCATCTCCAAATATAAGCTGTCATGTAAACGTTTAGTACATCACTGCTTAGATTTGCTGGTGTTACACATTTCTGTGCAAAGAATTTCTATAAACATCAAGTATGCAAAATATCCAAGACTTAAAATCACTGACACAAAAAGATGCACTGATGCCATGGTCTCTGAGATGACAAAGAATCACACTTAAATGACTCCACGAAGTTTTTCTCTGAAGAAAACTAGCATCAGTTGTCCTTTGCGTAAAAGGAGCTTTAAAAGAAATACCAGCTACCTTGAAAACAGTTATGTGAAACACTAAAAAGATGTCTATCAATTTGAAAGCAAGATCCATAAACAATGCACAAACCTAGAGGTACCCGAGTATAGCACCGGATTGACTCAAGCCACCAACTTCAGAACTGAAGTTATTTACCTAATATTGTATTTTCACGTGCATGGGCATACTGAAAATGACCCTTCGGTGTCCGTTACCTAAAAATCACATTGACACTAAAGAGAGCTTGAAGAATCCAGTAAAGATAAGAATTAAATTAAAAGTTACAGTTTAGAAGTACATTGAACCTGACAGCTGATTTTTCCCCTGCCAATTACTCTAGAGCATATTTATTAGTTGTCTAGAAAATGATTAAGTGATTTAAAAAAAGAAATACATGAAAAGTCCTCCAATGTACATTAAGTCCACCACAGTACATTAAAGCTACAGTACGGCCACTGGCCATATTACTGCCTTACATGACATAAAAGCTTGATTGTCCTGCCTCTGTAACAAAATACATTAAGGGATAGTGACAAGTAGAATAAACATTGGAATTTGAACTCTAAAAAGGTTTTTTTGGATTGGTGAATTTATTTTCTAAATCACCTAACAGCTTTCAACAAAATGCCAGTCTTCCTGTTACTGGTTTAATTTAAAAATTGATTTATTTCTTACTCTTATTACAAGAATATGAAAGAATATCTGTTTGACTGTAAGTTAAGACACTTTCAACGTGGTAGGGACATTTTTCCTCGCACTTTAATACTTTCCATTTTGCAGTTTTCTTTAACAGTTTTTCAAGTCTCGGATTGTTTTGGAATCCTAGATAAAAGTCCTAGAGGCAGATGAAGACAAGCCTTTTAAACTATCTTGGAAATGTACATGAGCTAACTGTACTGCTGGTATAAGAATGGATTGAGGAAACCATACGAGGAAGGAAGGGGAAAAAATTAGTGAATACTTGCAATAGCTAGAATTTGTTCTCCACAAAAAGAAGTTATTCTGTCAATCTACAGTTGTTATTCATGGTTTGGCTTGTGTCATGGTCAGCAACTCCCAGGTTATAAACAGACTAATCAAACTATTTCAAGAGAGAAAAACAAAGAGGGAAATTATGCTGGTTTGTTAAAAAAA
>VXBO01007654.1:240-37765 GCA_013400135.1 Rhinoptilus africanus | reverse complement strand
AAAAGAAAGAAAAAAGCTAAAAAAGCTAACCAGGTTTTCTACAGCCTGTTTATTCAAGATCTAATGATACCTGTGGAAGTCCAGATAAAGCACTTCATTTTTAGGCTGCTCATGGCTAAACGACAGGCTAAGTGGTACAGCCTGCAGCTACAGTAAAATGGTAAAAGTCTACAGGTAAAGAAGAAATCCACAGGTGGGCAGGTGCTAGAAGAAGATTATGGTTACGCTAAGTCATGTAGCAGGGAAGTCACAGGATGAAAACCCCAGGGAGGGAGTACAACTTACAAAGCTAAGTCCTCATCCTTACCTACCTGCGTCAATGCCAGAATCAGACACCTGAACATCCTCTGTGCCAGTGCATCACCTCAGGTATTCCTCTGAGCAAACCAGCTAACAATCTATTCTAAACAGCTTCCCTGTTTAGAATAGGATGTTACCTGGCAAGCACCTAATTTATGTCTTTACATACGATCAACAAGAGACATGTAGCAGACTTCAGAGGAAACAAAAAAAGGAAACAGTTAAAAAAAAATGCAATATTACATATTTGTGCTGTTATTTGATATTTATAAATTGGAAAGGGGTAGAATATTTCACTTTGGAGTCACCACACATAACAACTGACACTTAAATGACACTGACTGTAACTACTGCAAGGTCCCTTCTTCGTCAGGTGAGAAAATGAATTGTCTTCAAAAATAATAAAACTACTTAGATCAGAGTTCTGTAAAAACACCCATCTTCCTCCAAAACTCAGTGTTATCTGAGATAAATCTGGCTTCCTTGCTTTCTAACAGCTAGGATTTGTTTACTCGGGGAAAGGGAAAACTGAGGGGGGAAAAAAAGAGTTTTGATTCATGTTCCTGTAATCACAGGAAGGGGAAGAAAAAGTTTCAACCACAATCCCCAGTATTCAGAATGACTCATTTGCAGGTTATACTTGAGTGGTTGCAGAGACTGACTTGCCAGAGTCTAAAAGAAAATTGCTTTTCAGAAAAACGTTTACCAAAAATGCATGTTTAAGTCATTCTTCCAGCTTTCCACCATAACAGAGGAAAGGAAACAAAAATGTATCTCTCTATAGGGAAGATGTAAGAAGGCAACAGAGTGGTATGAAACCTTGAGCAGCATACTTGGCTCACCACTATTGTCAAAAAATAGACTTCTTACAGAATGAGATGTACCCATGTCACCTGTCTGGTAGTGCTCCTCTCACAAGAATATTGACCGGAAAAGAAAGTATAATTTAAGAAGGAGAAAAGGTGTTTGAAGCACAGAAGTGATCCTAAGTTTTACCAAAGATGAACACAGAAACGAACAGATATATAATCAGAATGACTTTAGACTTCCTTTGGCAGTAACACGTCCAGCATTTACAATTAATACCACTATTAATTAATAATTATGACTGGTTCTCTGAAAGCTCTATAACCAAATTCAATCCTTCCTAAAGATCAACGGTGACTGAACATCTCCATGCTCAATGAAAAAAGCTAAGGAAGTTAAGTTAGCCTTTGCCAGGGGCCAGGAGTGTGAATATGAACAGTTCTTTTCCCTCTTTAGTATTCATTTATACAAGTCAAATTCTGATCCCATTTATAATAACATAAATCTAGAATGACTCCCTTGCAGTCACCGGAGTGAGTTAAGATTTACTGCAGACTCTGTAAATAAGATCAGAATCTAGCCCATACGCATTTAATTATCTTGTCTAAGAGATTATGTCCCTTGATGAAAGAAAAAACAAACAACCAACCCCTGAACTAGCTCAGACTTGGGAATGGGCAATAAAAAAGGTAGCACTGAGCAGCTCCTGCACCAGCTGTAAGGTCCCTAGGAAAGGGAGGTAAATACAACCTGAGGAACAAACCTATTTCTTTATGTTTTTCTGGAGATCTTAAATTCTGTCAAAAGTATATTCACCTCTGATAAATCGTAAATATACCGTAGACTTGCTCCATTTCCTAGGTGTGTTGCTGATTGTTAGTAATTTACACTCAAGATATAGCAACGATTTGCCATTGGCTTGGGGGAAATTGTTTTGCTGCCTATGATTTATAGCTATGATTTGCCTAAGAGTTTTATGAGGCAGTTTTTCCTGAATATGTCCTCAGTGAAAGGCCCCCAAACAGAGGCAGCTCACAGAGACCCTCAGACACTCTCTTATTTCTCCTTCACCCAAATAACATGAGACTGTTCAATTTTTGTATTACTTTCACTCTTCTTCCTCTTACTCCAAAAAATAAAATAAAAGCATACTATGAGGCACAGCAACATTGACACTATATTGACTGATTGCTATGTTTTCATATATAACGTGATATGTGGCAAGTGACCCCGTTACCAGCTGTTACTACTGCTATTAGCACATGCACATCTGGGCATGATACATCACAGCATTCTCAGCGACAGTGACATATCAGTCAATCTAGGTAAGGTATAATCCACTATGATACGAGTGAGAATCTTTACCTGGTTACATCTGCATCTCATGGGAAGGCACCTCACCCTTCCAAAGTAAGAAGGTCTGATGCTGGGGAAGAAGTGCCAAAATCTCATTTCTGAATGCTTGAAGCAATTGTTAAGAAGGTTCCATTTACTTTTCCAAAAATATGTCAAAGATTACATTGTGTGGCCTATGACTGCTGAGTGCCTGACAGAAATACCATGGCTTGACAGCCATGTTTTGAACATAACTCATTACAGGACTCAGAACAGCTCTCAGCATATGTCCATTTTCTGCTAACTACTCCCCTTCCTTTTCTTTTCTTTCTTGGCGGATATTTTCTCTAGCAGTTATAATTCATTTTTGAGAACATATGTGGCCAAAAAGTTATCTAGATATTCACAGATGTTCTATATATTACTTATTTAGCAGATATCCTTATGCTATGGATTACTTTTTATTGCTTTAACATTAGAACTTCTGTAGTGATGGGATCCCATTATTGTGCTGGAACTTGGAAAACACAGAGCAGACTTACTTATATCCTACATAGCTTAGATGTAGTTGCACGCTAAACTTACCAAAGTCAGTGCTAGAACTGCAGCAAACAACCTAACAGTTGCTTATTCAGGTTGAACACGTAAAGTGGATTTAGAGGTCACAAATAATTTGTTCCCAAATTATTTGTCCAGATCCCTGTTTTGTACCTATGGTCACAAAACTTCCCATAGTGACTAGTGATGCTCAGTGGCTCACTAAAATCACTTTCAGTGACCCTGATAATCAGGTTGTAAAAGCCAGGTGATTTATAAGTGTGTCACACTGGAATGCCAAAACCTAAAGCACTTAAAATTAGCACTGTAAGCAAGAGGACCACTACAGTGAATGTTTCACTTGTTTTGCTAGTACATTAGCCAGATACATAAATCAACCAGGATGCCAGATAATGTGTCATGCATGTTTTCTGGCAGAAAAAGGGCAACAGTGATGAGTTATAAGGATATAATCTGTTAAGCAGTATCGTGAGTACGTGTTGGGCATCCTAATTTTCTCGGCCCTACCATTCTGCTTTGTAACCTGAGGTGCGTCATTTCACCTCCTGACTTCATTGTTTGATCTGTGTCAGCCTCACCTACTCAGATAAGAAGCTGGCTGGGCAGGATCTGTCACTTTCCATGTGTGTCCAGAGAAAAGCCACATGCTCAGTTGATGCCCACCGCTCTGGCATTGCAAATGGGTAATAAACTGTAAGACACGATTGATCTTCCACTGAAATCACGGGAAAACCTCTCACTTGCTCCAGAGGGTTTTGGAGGAGGTCCATCCTCAGTTGCCTTTCTTGAGAATCTGAGAGGAAACCTGCTCAGAGAGAAAATCAGTATGTGAGCCAAACACAAAAGAGAAAAGTACCTCCCCACACTACTCTCCTCTGCATCTGAGCATTCATTTTCTACTATAAACTCTGCAGTCCATCCTTTCAGACATTATTTTCAGGAAAGATATAATTTAAAGGAAGGGGGATGTGCAATGAAAAGAAAAATTACCAGATACATTTATGCTATGACCAACACACAAATCTTAGTCATCAGAGCAAAATCCTCTCTTCCCTTCCAAATCCAGCCTGGGCAACCCTAAATGGACCAGAACAAACTTTCTAGACCCACTTTGTCTTATTTTACAGACATACAGGCAGCAGCACGGACCTTAAACACCAAGCAGAGAAGGAAGCATTTGCCTATTCAGATATCCTGTGCTGCCTAAACAGCCATTCCCATATCCTCAGAAGAGAAGTTCACAACCTGGACTATGCACCACACTGCATGAACTATTCAGCACCTCCTCAGAGTTTTGCTTTAGTTTCTGCTTGAAGCTCAGACTTCACGTTTAAACAGAAGGAAGATTGATTTATATATTAAACACACATTTCCATAACCTCAGCATTATGCAGTCTTTGATGTCACACAGTTCACTTTAGTTTTCAAATATAAAAACTTTGCAGGCTGCAAATATCAGGTCTTCTCTGATTTCAGAGCTAACACAGGCTTTTTGAACTGTGGCTAAAGCACATCTTCCCACATTGATCCCAATGATTTTTCCTACAACAAAAAGCTTGAAATAATAAAGTGCCACTGGGTGCTCCAAGTGTAGGTCTACGGTTTGAAAACTATCTGAGCTTAGTAGCTGAACATCATGGGCCTAATGGTTAGCAGAGCTGTGTAGGAGTACAGTGTTCAAAAGCACACTGGACACTCATTTTGTTGCTATGAAGTAAAATTACTTGCTTTTATTTTATTAGCTTGTTGCCATGAAGTCTAAGGGATGTTAGACACCTAACGTTTATGATTAATGTAACTTGTACGGTGGAAAAAAACCCCAACTCTCTGCTCATGACCTAAGAAACCAGGGGAAAATAGGAAGATGGGACCTTCTGCAGTGACTTCCTAGAGTCTGAACGAGGGCCACAGCTCAAATCCAAATTGCAAATACTGTCTTCTCACAGCTTTGGCAAGGTACACAACTACAAGCTGCTGCACTTGCTCAACTGAGGAAATGGAAGGACTGTGGTTGGCAGCCTAACAAAAAAGCTACGTGTTGTATCTGCCAAAAGAATCTAAGGGATTAAATTCAAAAGGATCAAAGCATTAGGTTTAGGAATACCTGTGAATAGCAATGATCTTTGCTACAGTAGATGAATGCAGGAGAGGGTGGAATTTATGCTGAGACTTCAGAGAGATTCAGAAATTTGGCTTCTTATATATGTGTGTCACTCACTCAATTAAGTCTTATTTACATGAATTGTTTAAGGAGCTACCCTTTTCCTTAGAGGAAATACTACATTATGAGACAGTAAGAATGTGTTCTTCATTATGTCATCTTCATAGAAGTATATTACCAATTATAACAAACAATTTTTTTTTTTCTAAAAACAGTTGCATAAATAGCAGTTTAATGTATCAAATATAAACAAAGAGCTGTTGGGCCCACTAAGATAATATGTGTCATAAGCCTGGGTTCATCTACATGTCTATAACCGCAAATAAAACAGAGATGAGTATGTTCCAGTAAAAACTGACGCTATCAGCTCTGCATATCAATTATACATATATATTTTTAAATAATTTATAATCAGTGGTAAACCACAAGCCACCTCCAGCTACCATCCATAAAGTATAGTTTTCTACACTAGGTATGCAACGAATTCATTTTGAAGCATGTCTGAACTTTTTTGTCATGAGCATCAGACTGAATGCCTGTAATAAAAATGACAGGTAAATAAGAATAAATGGTTTAACGTTAGCAAGAAATAGGGCTTTGCTGTTTCACCTTTGATGACAGAATCACAAGTTTAGTTCTCCCCTGAAGTTAAATGCAATGTTCTCCCTCATCAAACCTTTAGCACCTATTTTTTCTAGGATTGCAGCAGCCCAAATGTAATTTGAGCGAATTCATGAAACGCACTTTGTAAACAGATATTTATTGCCTGCAAGATAAATAGTCAAAATACATCAGATTTATTGATGTCCTGGGAATATGGTATTATGGCAGTTTAGAATGGAACTGTGAGCAAAAATCACTGCAGAAACTGACTGTGGATCAGTCTGCACATAGAGTGAAAAGAGCAACAACACAAAAAATATAAAGGGGACATAACGAAGCATTTGGTATCATATAACTGAACCAAATGCACTGCAGTTTTTGTAGCAAATATATTCTACAGGAACACGCACATCAAGTGCCTAGAATTTATTAAACAACAAAAAAAGGTATTTTATACACTTAAGGGAGAAAGACTTTTGCAAAGAGAAGAGGAATAATCTATTCTACTCGTGCACTTTGGCAGAGTAAGTAGTAAGATACTTGCATTTCAGCAAGTGAGAGTTAGAGAACAGTGAAAACTTTCTAACAGCAGGAACAGTTGAGCCTTAAAATAGATTGCCTAGAGACATTGTGGAATCTCCAGGTGGAGGTTTTCATTGGGATATTAGACAACTATCTGTCAAGAACAATACAGATAAAGTTGATTCTACTTCACAATATTTTTTATAAGCCTTATTTTCCATTATTCCGTGCAACATCCATGAACTGCTTTTTAAAATCATCATTAGAATTGTATTTTACATTTAAAAATGTCATATGAAAACTTCAACGCTGCAGAATGAAAACAATTTGGATTTCACTGATTTCCTTTTATACATTTTTAACTGCCTCTCAACACAGGCAATTCAGAAGTCCAGAAGTGGTCATCTTACTGATTATATCACATAACCCTCACGTGCAGAATACTTTAATTTGCAAGTTGTGGAAGAGGTAATTTATGGTATCCTAATAACACAGGGCTGATACAAAGACAAAATATTTTTAATATTTAAAGGTTCATACCGTGACTGCTTCTCAGGAAATATCTTTCATGGTGCCTTCAGATATGGTATCATCTCACGTGTATCACTCCAGAACCATTGATAAATTTGTTTACATACATCTTTTAGTGATATGATTAGTTACAACTGCCAAAATCTAGAATAACTTCACTGACAGGAGTTAAAACACTACCTCAGAAGAGAATCTAATCCACTTTTTAGTTGGAGTATTGGTTACCACACAGATCACAACTACTCAGTAATGTTTTACTTTCAGAAAGGAGGAATGACGCAACAGAGAAATAGGGGAAAAGGCACATGGAAAAGAAGAATCTCGAAAGCTGAATGGAAATGCACACAAGAACATCATACAGAGCAACAAATCACTCCTGCAGTGCTAGTTGTGTCACAGCCCTCTTGTTGGGCATGGACAGAAGCATACATTGACACACACATTAAAAAACATTCTGATTTTTTTTCAAGCCTGTCAACCAGCCTCCGAATTGTAACACTTTGTGTTTCCTGGGAGTTTGCTCTTGTCACTGATACAAGATTTTAGAAGTGCACATGAGCTCTCCAGTGTGCATATAGGTATATCTCTCTGTATAATATATATGTGCAGAAAGAATGTTGTAACAGTACCGTAGAAACTCCTATCTACCCCCCTCTCCCCACTTATAACACTCCTAACAGCAGGAAACAGCAGGAAGCATCATGTCTCCTTTGGTAAATTTTATAGCGATTAGGTACATTTTGTATCTGATGGGGCATCAACTATAATACCAACGCTTAAGAAACAATCTTTACCTGCTATATTCAGCCCCCTTCAAGTGGGCCAACAAATACCTCCTGGAAGACTGCACCTTACACGTATGACAGAACCAGACTGAATTTGAACCGGTTGGCATCATTATTATAATGGCTGTTCCTACCTTCCTCATCCCTAAGCTGTACATTTTCTTACAAATTATGCATTTATTTGTAATTTTTACATTAAAGCAAGAGTTGGAAAACTCATATGTTGCATTTTATAAGTACGGTCTAGCCACAACCGAAACTTTTGTTGAGGAGAAGAGTCAATTCAGGACAAACAAGCCTGGACTGTTGTTTTCTGCATACAACAGGGAGGCACGAGGGGAGCACACACAGTCCGACTTCACACAGCGCAGTTAGTCAGCTAGGCCAGTTGTCAGCAGAGAGAAATCATTCCCTTCATAGGGCCATAAAGCAGGATCCTGCCCAAGGTGCCCTGAACTGTCCTCTAGGGTAATGTATCTTTTTCTACCAATTAGAGAGGAACTCAGGGGTAAGTAACTAACAGTGCACTACCTCAGCATACCGCGCAACACACCTAATCTTCACTCAGATCTTTGCAACAGGTTAGAGATGAAAAGCTATCCACAGCCAGGGCTTCCTAGAAGACATTTCTCTCTCTCTCTCGCTTCTTCTGCTTGACCCTGAAAATCATTTCCACTATTGTAACACCTGACATGTGTGCAGATGATCAGTGTGTAAGCAGACTGTTTATTTTGAATTAAAGAAAAACTTCCTTGAGTCATTCCTCATAAACCAAACAGACGACATTAAAGGAAACAATGAATAATCCGCTTTGGCTTAAAAAGGGTAATGAACAATTGCCAAATAGATTTTCACTGATACTGCAAACTGATTGGAAACAGGCTGGCTGTACTCTGGTCTGCAGTGGTAGACTGGTGCACACTGTTGTAAACTTAAATTATGGACCATCCCCTAATACCTAGAAGCTGCCCCACACGGGAAAAGTATCTATGCCATTACAGACTGCTTTAATGAGAAGCAATTCAGTGTGGCTTGTATGCACAGGGGTGCTTTACACATCTCCTCCAAAACTTTCTACAGCTAGGGACTTCTAACCTGCCCTGTAAGGTGCTCACCCTGCTTAAGCAAGCTCCACAGTCCTTCAAGTAGTGCCTTAGCCAGCAGTCCTTCCTGCACACCTGGAAGGTGCTTTTCCACCTGCCAGTGAAAGACAACTGACATCACCCAGCTTTTCACAGCCAAGCTCTCTGAATCAAGCACCTCTAAAGCTCAGAGCTGGAACTCGGAGATTCCGAGCAGCAGTTCAACTTCTGAGGAGTCAAACCAAAAGTCAGGCCATGTAACGATCCCCCTACAATGTTCTGCAGCTTAGATGGTCCAACCCATGAGAAAGCAAGGGGATGTAAAGGGATTTTTTGACAGAGTTTTTATTTTGGTTTAAAACAAGCAAAGGAAAGCAGGAGTCAACAAGCTGCCTGGGGTAAAACAAGAATCTTCCCAAATATCCCATCCAGCTTGAAATGGACACCCCAAACTTTTAAAGACTCAAACTTCCCTTTTCTTTAAAGATAAAGATGTTAGTAAAGATGAAACTGAGTAAAAGTTGGAATGTAGTCACATTGCATTAACAAAACAAAACAAAAGAATGAAAAAGAGGAGATAAACCATGGATGCATCTACCACTGAAGTCCTGACCTGGCTAGCTTGTCCCCTGTGCCAGACTGACTGCCCACTTGTTCAGGACAAGAAGACAGGGAAAATCCGCTTGTGCCTAAAGAGTCCCTTCATAGACTTGATTTTGAAGATGATCCTTTTAATTTCAAGAAAATAGAAACAGAAACCTAATATATACTTATAGTTTCTCTCTTCACAGTGTCCCTTTAAGACCCTTTCTTTTGTTTCAGTATCATACACCTTGATGTGGGACCAGAGCAGGAAGCTGAAATGCCAAATGACTGGAAGAAAGGCTATGCTTGTGGTACTCCTGACCGCACCAAATGCAAAGAGTACAAAGAGCTCATTTTCTCAAGCCTCCAAAACCCATTTCCACCCCAAAGGGCGATAGAAAAGCTTCAGATAAACATCCAGATCTTTGATTGTTTATTCAAACTGAACACTTAACAGGTTTTTGGAGACTAGCCCATCACTTAAAGGAATAAGAAAAACTTTCCATACCCTAAATCTGAGAGCTTTTGTCTCCTTCACGGCTGTGATCAAATAGCTCTTTTTTTTCTTCTCTTATTTTCAGATTTCATCCAGCCGACAGAAAAGCAGACAAGTACACTGTTTGATTCAGGTGACTTCTCCTTTTAGAATTTACACAGATGAACATAAACAAAAACAAAAAATTTATAAACTCAGCCCAAACAAATCACACAAAGAGCCTAACACTATAGGTCAAATTCCATTCCTGCAACAATTTTTACCCAAAACAGATGTATAACTAACCTTAAAAAAACATGCGAGCTCATATTTTGGCTGCTGGTTAAGAACCTCCTGTGCAGCGTGTTCTTGTCAAAGGCAGAAGTAAGGTACGCAAGACCCAAAAAAGAGTGAGTTTCAGAAGCATACATGCAAAACTTATTAACTGACTCTGATTCTCTAAGTACATGTGGATAGCAAAAGCTATTGATTTTAAGGATATACAGCATTTAAAAGTAATTGGTTTTCCTCTAGCACCCCTACCCATCCCCAGTAGCCTATTTATTTATTTATTTTAAACGAAGAATTACTGCTAAAGATTCAAGCCTAGGATTATTTTTTCACAATCCACTAGACTTTCTGGGCTACTCTCAGTGACTCCCAGATCATATACATGACTCTGAATCTAGCCAAAGACACTTTAAAATTCTCATTCCTGCAATAACCGCTCAATGGAAACCTGACATTTCAAAAACTGTAAGCTGGGAAGACCTATAAAAGATTCAAGAAAAAAAAAAAAAAGAGGGCGAGAAAAAGTTTGTTATGGTATTATGGACCTGTATGCAAAGCACCACAGGATAAATCCTGGCCCACGCTACCCCCATCACAAGCTCGCTGACAGGGGAGCTTCAGTGACAAGCATCACAAAAAAAAAATCCACAACGTGAACACGGCAGAGATAATCCTCTCTCAAGGGGCAAATTCTTTCCCTCTGGACAGGGGCTGTATGAAAGTGTCAAGAGGCCAAATAAAACAGAATTCTGTGCTGTGAGCAGTTTTGGTATAGGATTTTAGGCTGGCCCAGAGGGAAGGTCTATATGACATCTGAAGGTCCATTTGTGTTTTTATACCTCCACATAGACAGCGATCAATTGGAGCTAGAGGGAGTGCAAAGTGTCACATGGATGCCTGTTAGCAAAGGTTAAAGGTTTGCTCTCTCAGAAACATACACAGAGAAAATCTTGTATCACAACTAATTAAATAAAACCTACATTTTATCCCCAGATTAGATAATCTGGAGATAAAGGTTAGTGCGGTTTTTAGGCAACCCAAGTTGAAAGGCAGCTGTCCCAGCTCAATATGTATTGAACTGGAGAATAAAGATCACTGAAGCGTGAAAGGCATAGCATAAGAGTAGCTATGAATCTAATTACTTGAGTAATTGGATAAAATATACCCCACCCATTATAAGCAATGGCATTTTTAAAAGTAAACTAACATATAAAATGTCGATATATGATAATCAAAAATATGTAGCATAGCTCTTGGATTTTGGAGGATCACTGTATCTCTTTCTGGTGCTGCTCCTTCACTGGTATGGGTCTGTATCGTCTTTTAATGACCTTCACCCAGCTGCCTTCTAAAAAGAAATCTGAATTTTCTGGTGTTCATGATTCACTATGCCAAAGCAGCATCCAGGACCGTCCTGCTGTCCAGAGGTGTGGATCTTGCTGCAAATCCAAGTGCCTGCTGGCATTCTATGATCTGGGGCACTTGGGCTCTTCTGGCAGGGTGGGAAGGAAGATCTTGCATCCCTGTATGTTATTAATGCTGACGATGCAATTTATGTTAAAACTAAGCTTTCCTTAGGTAATAAATAAATAGTTTCTCCTGTTCTGATTTTGTTTAAGGCATGTTACACACAGCACCTCTACAGCCAGACTGTATAACCATACAGCCAAGACAAAAATCCCTTCTCCAGTGCCTGGGCTGTCATTTGAGACTTCTTTCCTTTCCCTCCTCTTGCTTTTATTTTATTTTAATTTATCGACGAGTGGAGAGCGAGGGAGTAAGGGGAGGGTGTAACTTGCATTGGTCTGAATCTGCAAGGGTCAGGGGTTTCAGATCTCACCCTAACTGATTTATGCGTGCTGAGTTTCACAAGGGAGAAAATGGTTCATGCTTTCTCCAAGTGGCACAAAGGCACAAGCCTCTTTCTCTGGAGTAACAAAGATTGTTTCTGAGCAGCTTCTCCCGAGGCACCGAGTGATGCAGAGGATGATTGGCAGATTGCGTGGCTCTGAATAAATGAATAGCATACATATGTTATTCTTTCCTTTTTTTTTATTTTTTTTCCCCCCAACTTTTTTCTATCGTTTTCCTCTCCCCTCCGAGAGGGTTTCCGTCCCGTTTCGGAGCTTGCAGGGCAGCACCTGTGGTTTGCCGGATCTTTCCAGAGCCCTGGCGGCCTGACCATCCCAGGGCCGAGGGCTCGCTTCACAAACGCTTCGGGGTCCCAAAAAAAAAGGGAGTCCCAACATCGGGAGTCCCAAAATTGAGGGCTGGCTTCCCAAACGCTTCGGAGTCCCAAAACTGGGCGGCTCGCGGGCGGGGGCGCCATCCCCACGCGCACAGCGCCACCTCGCGGCCCTCTGCCGCCAAAGGGAGCGGGGCTCGGCTCCGGGAAGGAGCGCCGGGAGCCGCCCGCTTGGTCAAAGCCGAGCTGCATACGCATTCTGCGGCGCCTCATACGCCACTCATAAAGAACTGGATCGTGTTGTTCGACCTCCAAAAAAAAAAATTAAAAAAAAACCTCAACCAAAAAAAAAAAAAAGGGAAAACAAAGTTACCATTGTTGTCTTGAAAAGAGTAAAGTCTCCTAGCAGCATCCAGAAGAGAGAACTATCTCTGCACAGCTGGCCAGGGGTTTGTGCTGGATGGTGTTAATCACGGGAACTGTAACAAAAACTTGCTGGCTGTATCTAATTGAGATGGCCTAGCACCCTGCCTTACATCTAGCCCTAACAAGCTCTGACAGTTCGCGTTGGGTTTAAGTAAATAGATGGTTGCCAAAGAATCATTTCCAGTTACTGTCAAACACGGTTGGAGACCGTATTTACTTTTTAAAGACAATTATTGATCTGCTGCTCAGCAGCGGCCATCCGTTTCATTTATCCCCCGTGCCCCTAAGAACAGTGTCACAAGTTCCCAGTTTAATGGAATTAGATGATTTGGGCAATTGCCAGTTACACGTGAGTTACTTTAACTCCTCTGCTGCCACATCGCCCTCCCCTCACCACGACTTACTGATACTCCTGCAAAGCCTGCTTGATCCTAGCACCCCTCTAACGTCAGAGGTGCGCTCTCAGACACCAGAAGTTCAGAGGTAAAAGTACCTTAGTTCCTGCTCTCAGAACAATAACACGTGAATCAAGCCATGAGGCATAACCAAAAAAATAAACAAACAAACAAACAAACAAAATAATCAGAGTATCTTTCACAACATCATTGCCACAGTCACATTCAAGACTTCAGCTGAGAGTTTAAGAGCTGTAATTTGAACAGAGCATTTAAATTAACTCTGACAAAATATCCATGACTTATGAAAAGAATTTGGTTTCAAACATGCTATCTGACCTTGCTTTTTGTGAGCATTTGTGTAAGGAAAGTTTCCTTCATGCAAGTGTTTACAGAAAACAAATTTGGGGCCCACTATGTTTGGCTGACCACAGAACAGAAATGTATTCCACAGTGAATTAAATTCTTTTTGTAGGGAAAAGGAAGCTTTAACATTCTACCTTCATTTTGGGGCAAATACTGTAGAATAATACTATGTTTTCGGTTAAAAAAACCACAACAAACAAGCCTTCCCAAAAAAACATATATCAAATTATTCTGACAGGTCCAGTAGATCTTCAAGGCTCACAGAATATATATCATTAAGTTTAAGATGTCACATACAAAAATAGCACCATTACCATGTAATTTAGATGACCAATCATGTAGCCTAAGTATCTTAGCGCTTATTAGAATGACAGCAGGGAAGAAAGAGTGATTCACAGGCTAAAAAGTGTCCTACCTAGACTAGCAGCATAGGAAGAAAAAAAAAAAAAACACACACACACACACCCCAAAAAAACAACCCAACCAAAAAAATTAAAAGAAAGAAAATTGCTGGGAAAACATTCTTCAACCAGCCTTAGGTATGATATCCGTGGCTGTTCCTATGACAGAAAGCAATGCTAGTGGTTCTTCAACTAATTTGTATTAAGTTAAAACACCTCCATCAGTAAAACAGTGACAAGGACACCAGAACTACCAATGCACAAAGACAGATTGCCCTGTCCTTGTCAACTCCAGATTTCTTTACACTGTTTCCTGAACTCAGCACCTCCAGAAGTGGACTCGGACCACATTAAGACAGAGGAATTTCAGCTCCAACCCAGTCTGGAAATCCCTGTGTTACTCTACTAGAGTCACTACAGTGGTCCACCTAGCCTGGTTTTGAGTAAGGTCACCCAGCAGCTAAATAAGATATTAAAAAAGAAAAGTTTTTTACTTGTCCTGCTTGCTGAGTGGTGATGTATTTATCCATGGTGGTTCTCTCTGCATCCTCATAAGTTTTGGAACTCCTGTATGGCCACATCAAAGCAGCAGCCTCGGCCACAGCAGCTGGTCACATGTAGACTTGAGGGGACATAGCTATTAAGGCAGCATTTCCTGCCCTCACAGCCATGGCACATCCTCTAGACTCAAGCAAGTAAACCAGACAAAGTATCTCCTTACTGTGATCATGCAAACGTATCTCCCTTCAAAGTCACTAAAAGAATGCTAAACTGCAACTCAAAGTTATCAGCACCACCATAAATGTCCAAACCTAAATTCTCTCTTCAGAAATTACCACCATGGGTTCCACTGGTTAAATCCATAGGGGGATAATAAATATTTCCTATTAGCTTTTAACATGCTACTCTTCAATTTCAGGGACTATCACCTCTGATTTTGAACCACTGATAAGAAAATAAATGACTAGGGTAAAGAAGATAGGTAATTTCTTATATTTATAATAGCAATGTTCTTGGAGTTTCACCATCTTGAAAGTGAGTGGGTGTGCAAACAGAATGCGCTAAATGCAAAGGTCTGTTGAAGAGCACTATATAAGATAGTCCCTAATAAATGTTAGGCAAATAGTTTGCTCTCAGTCATGTGCGTGCTCCGAATGTGAAATCAATTTTGGTTACACAATACCACAAATTATTCCTTTCTTAAGCTGGTTTAACAATAAAAGTACATGGAATTTTTTTTTCCATATGAGATTCTCACAACCTGTTTCTAGCATTTGAAGTTTTTTTTCTTTTCTACAAAATCATCTAGAGCATTTGAAACTAAAAATTTCATTTCCTTGCTATATATTTTAGGGGAAGAAATGGTTAACAATATTTTAAATTTACCAGACCTATTTACTGCCTAATTGACTGCCCGTTCTAAGACTGTAATGTTTTGGTAAATAAGACTATTTAGCAACTGATCTACATCCATTCTCAATTAAATTTTAAGTTAAATTGATCAGTGAACATTTTAATGAAAAAAGAATATGGGTCATTTTTGAAACCTGTAGAACAAAAATAACATCAATAAAAGAGAACAATGAGTTTATCAACTAAACTTACCAATTTGTTGGGTTTTGTCTTCTAACAGCTTCAGTAGAGGAAAAATTATGTATCAGAAAAAGTGAGTACTATTTTGCCAGAATTTAACTGAATAACCCTATGTCCGGTTTATTTCCCTGATCATCTGAAACGACTCTGTATTTCACTTAATTGAACAAAACATTTGTAATTAAGATGTCAGAAAATGTTTGGGCTCCTATACTGTTCACTCAAAACTTCACCAAATTCTTTGCATTGCAGAGATCAGCGAACAAGTATTTTCAAGATGCAAAATACTAAAGTGTTACATGGGGCAGCGCTGATTCCTCCATGGGAAACGGGGGTTCTCAGAAGTAACCCTTAATGACTGTAGATAACAGGCTCAAAATGATTGGTATACAGGGAACATTGCATATCATTTACTTTTCAAGGCCAAAACCGGCCATAACTTACCCAGACAACATCACTACAACACATACCTACTCAGTGGATGAAGCAGTTTGGGGGAGAGCTCCTGCTCTGGCTGCTCAGCACCACTGCAGAGGAAAGGAGGTCATCCTGAGATTTCTCCAGCTTACCTCCCCTGACTGCCAGAACTGCAGAGATGAAGGAAACAAGACTATGGAGCTTGCCAGTGTTACAACTAAGCATTCTGAGAAAAGGCTCCTGACTACTAAAAGAGTGGCATTTGTGTCATTTGCACTACTTGTGACAGAATTTAATTTGGCTCATATGCTTGTTTTGGTCATCATTAGATCAAATTGGACCCCACACTAGAAATATTTGACTGCTCTTTGTTGACCCTCCTATAAAAATGGCATTGCAAAAATTAGCAGCAATTATTTTAATCTCGTTGCTATGAATGATTCTGTTTAACTGATTCTTAACAAAATTGAATATAGAAAATAATCCAAACCACAACTCATATCAAAAGTGATCAGTCAAGAAACAGGAAGACCATGTATACTGCCTCACTAAACTTGACGTTTCTTTGCTAAAAGATACAGCACTATAAATTTCCCTACAATGTACTCCTTCGGAGAACGTGCAGAACAGTCTGCATGAAATTATTCTCCAGTACTAAAATTTAAAGGGTTATCATTTTATCCACACTGTTGTTTTTAGTAGTACATCAAAAAATCAAGCCCATAGCTTGTAGAAACACAGTTCAGTGGCGGGGAGGGAAGGGAAGGAAGAGTTTCATGATCTTGGAAGAACAGTATTTCTACAAATGTAATTAGAAACCTGATTCCCAGTACACAGGCACTAACAACATTTACAGGTATAGGAAACTGTGGCACCACCTTGGAAATCAACAAGATTTTGGCTTATGCACAAAATACAAAGTCAGGCCTCTAAATAGTTGTAACCAATCTGATTTACTTATTTACACTAGCGAGAGATCTGAAATCAATACTGTTATCTGTGTAAATCTTACAATGTTATTTAGAGCATCACAAGACCAGGTACTTTTTTTTCTGAAAAAACTGATTTTTTAGAGATTCAACCCTGAAGTCATGAATGCATCAGACTTAATTATTTTAAAAGATGGGTGAAATATTGATAACCTCTTGATTGCAGGGGATAGACCAAAACCATGAACTCCAAAGACTGCCCCAAAAGCTTGAGGGAAATGAAAATAATTGATTTTAATCACAAATTTATAATTGTTACTATTACTTACAGACCGTGGCTGCTGGTACGATTGGGCTACCACACACCTAAGTGAGAAGGCATCCTCTCCCTCCCTAATGAAATATGATGCCCTGTGGCTGTGACTAAACTGCAGATCCTCACTCTTTGTTCCCCATGGTCTGTTTCCCAGGTATGCATCCTTGGACCTCAAGTGTGAGACATCCTTGCACAGATTTCCTTTAGAAGATAACCCAAGCGGTAGCTAAAGACATCTTGTTGCAAGCTGTGGTAAATCTGCTGGTCTGCATAATCAAGATACCAAGATCTAAGCCATACCACCAACTGCAAAGTTTAGACAACTTTTTCTGTAAGTAACCGAGTAAAACTAATGGGGCCTGGATTCCTATGAACTTGTACTTGTGGTTGGATTCTCTAATGTCTAATGAAATCCAAAAGAACTCTGTAGTGCATTCATGACGCCTCTGTCTCGGTCAGATTCCTGAAAGTCTAATGCACAAGCTCAGCTCGCAGACACTTTGTCAGCACAGCTACTAGAAAAAACTGTCTCCTCTTCCATACTTTTCTGAAGCTTGTGGACACTTAATTCCTTCAGAACTTCTACTCCTCTGACAAATTCTGCTTAAGTTTTCAAAGAGTTTGGACTTCATGAGGATCTCCAGAAAGACAGACATGGTCAGAGACAGACACTATGACTGCATTAGCCTCTTCCCTAGGAAATCAAGCTAAAAGAGAGAATGTGTTTGCAGAACTATGTCCTGAACTTGTTTCTGTCAAGTGGGTGGCTCTCAGTTTTAACATAAATCTACTGAATTAAATCTACTTTGATAAAATAAAACTTATTTTGAAATTTGCATGAGCACTGCAGTGCTTCTGAGCTCAGAGTTTTTAAGACACTGACAAGAATGTACTGTATTTTTTTCCAATCTATTTCAATTACACTTTTATAATGGCAGAATAATGGCAAGATTAGTCTATTTTATCATGATTAAAACTTGATTAACATATTAAATAACCATTGTACACTAATTAACTCTGTTAAATGCAGTGTCCAATACATTGTTCTACTTCTGTAGACTTCTAATGAAAAAGCTACTATCATGATTACAGTTACTTCTTATACAACGCTTTTAGGATTTAACACAGAGTTTCACTATGGACTGAATATCTAAAGGTATGATTTTGATAGGCTATTTGGGAAGACTTCATTTAGAAATAAATTTGCAGATAAGTTACAGTATAAATAGAAAAGAATACATGATTTAAGAGAGATATTTCAAACATGCCCTGTGCAATCTGAACAGTATGAGGATACAAAATTTATATCTATATTGTTTAGTAAGAACAGTGTGAAGATGAATTTTAGATAACCTTCCAGTTCAATTATGTAAAGTGGTATTACAGTGTTTTACAGGATGCACAGATGAAAAGCTATTAATAGCAATTTGTCACTATTTCACAACTATGGACAACCCTAGGCAAGGCTTTTAACCAGTGGTTAAAAACTCTGTTGTGTCTACATCTTGCAGTGACTTTTTGTTCCACTAGAAACACTTCAAAGATCTAGTTTCCTTTGTCATGAGCACTCACAGTAATTCAGACATTTGTAGTTTGATTTTCCTGTGTTGCAAACATCCTCTCAAAATACAAAATGGAAGCAGCAGTCACTGTAAGCCAACCCATTTATGCCACATTTTCAGCCAACTCTTAAATACAGCTAGGGTGTTTTGTGCACAAAACCATACAGACAGAACTGAAATGATTAAAAAATGGATTTTTAAAATCTGCCAATCCATTTCATGTGACGTTTCAAACGTGCAATGAGTGATGACACAGAGTGCTCAAACCCAGACTCGTCTAACTTGAGGAACATAGCTGAGGCACATCCACTTTCATAAAGGTCACTGAAGGAACTCATGCACCTCCACATGCCAATTTAGAGACTAAGTATAAAAAATACAATGGCAGAAGCTCTTACTATGATAGAAGTGAGTAATAGCTGTATATGTTGCATACAATAAAAGACACAATTGTTCTTCAAGAAAAGGTATGAATACACAGTTGTGATTTGCCTGTTTCTTCCCCACCCAAGTAGCATGTCTTTTCCTACTTCTCTTGGTTCAAATCTGACAACCTGAGAAAAACATTGCAAGAAGGCAAGTAAACTTCAGCTTGGTGTTATATAGCACCTTTCTAGGTCATTGCATCCACACAAAAGAGACTTGATGAAGAGCAGAAGCAAACAGTATGTCAGGAAGCAGCAAGCTCCTGGCCCTGAGGCACAAAGGGCCAGGAGCAGAGGGTGATAACATAGCTAGGAGGGCAGGCCTTCACCAGATAGGTGACATGTCCCATTGTCCTCAAGCAAGGCAAGCAGGACCAGGGTTGGTGGCCAGGTTCAACAAAGAGATCATCAGGTCAGTTTGAGGTGATGAGGCCGGTTCAAGGTCAAGCCAGGAAGTCAATCCACAGGTCAGGATCGAGTCCAGTGGCAGTAGCGGGGGTTGGCCACAGCCCAGAGGTCACTGTGAAGGTCCATGGTGACAAGGCGGGCCCAAGGTCAAGCCAAGAAATCAGTCTATGTGTCACAGTCCAGATCAATGGGGTTCTTGGCCAAGCACAGGAATAGCTGTAGCTGAGCTGGGGACAGGCACACCTACAACGTAGCTCAGGTAGAACCTGAGGATCCAGGGCTGAGTTCAAAGAGACCAGAGCCCATGGGTCGAGGGTATGGCTTGAAACCCCAGGTGAGGTTGGTCACAGCCATTAAGACCTACTAGTGCACTAAGGGCCTTGGCACAGTACAAATGGGTCCTAGGCTACTTTTTTTGGCAAAAGGACAAAACGTCATGCTTTTGAAGCAACTCTTAAATGAATGAAGGGTGCTCCCAGGCTTAAAATCTTGCACACAGAGCATCACATCTCAAATACTTTTCTTATTCATTTGGCTTTGCCACAATGACAGTATTTCACGTGTTGTTAGAACAGCATCTCTGCCTTTCCCCAGATACCATGCACCAGACATTGATGACTGGACATCTGCCAATCACCTTCACCAGATGCCCAGAGTCCTGTACGCAAGAGATACAGAGATGCCACACAGCAGCTAGGTCACCCATGCCTTATAGCAGAGACTTGCCCTCAAGAACACTTCTGCATCCCGAGACTCCAAATCAGCACCTCTTCTGTCATGTCACCTGGGTACATCCAAAGGGAAGGTGTCCCTTTTATTACACCATTATGCATGTCTGTGCTCACTGTGTGATCAGATGCCTCCACCCCTTTCCTCCCTTCATGAGATCCAAGACAGCCCATTGCATACGTTGGGACTCCAGGACGTTGAGAGCATTTACGCAATTATGCTGAATATTTTCATACAGCTTGACAGAAATGTAAACGTCAGCAACAAGAATCTTTGTCAGCTTTCCAAAGAATGAACAATATACTCATTCACAGACAAAAGGGATTGTTTCTGAACACGATCTCTGCCTTCAGGCTTGAGGACAATGCCTTTTTAGTGGTCTCCATACAAACTTCAGTTGAAGTCATGTTACTAATTGCCAGAATTTTTTAATTAGAGGACCAAATGGCAACCTTAATGCACAGGATATACAGTCATTGGCTTTTACTTTGAATTTCTTTTATTGTAAAGAGTAAAAGAATCAGCAAGAGAAGGAATTGGTTAGTACAAAAGCATGATAACTACTTCAATCTCTAGCTATAAACATACAATAATTAATCAATTAACGTAGCTCATACACATCAAGGAAAATATACAGAATATATGATGAAGTCAGCATAATCCTTTTTATAGTTTTATGTATGATCTAACTTTGTTACTCACTCAAGTTACTCCAGTTTTACAGCAACACATAAACAGAGAGTAGAATCACAACCTAAATGAAAGAGCTAGTCCATATTAATGAAAAAAAGGCTTTGGATGAACTTAAGAGACTTCTATATTCATTGCGGAATAAAAACGCATCATCATGCATTTCCGCAGTCAGAGTCTGAATCAGAAAAGCAAACCTATTCAGCAAGGGCCCTTAAAAATTAATTATGTATTCATGCCCACATAACTTCAGCACATGTTTACAACTAAACATTAGCTTGAATGCATTGGGGAATAAAAAACAAGTTCTGCTGAATTTAGGAATAAGTTAAAATGGTCACAAACGCTTTTTAGATTTTAATACTTTTTTTAATGAAAAGCTTTATCATAAAGGACATTTTCAGGAATAATTAACTTAACTGTTACTAGGGAAGTACTTTCAGACCCTCTGATGAACCATTTAATGTATTATTATTCCTTGACATCCTTTGCATTTCCAAGACACAATTCCTGGTTATGGCTTCATGAGAATGTTTGTACATATATATACATATGCACACACATTATATGAATAAATTTATTGTTGTCTGCAGCTGCAAAAGGTAAACTTCAAGAAAGTTCAGTTCAGCTCAGAAGTCTGAACGCATATCCGCAGCATCTAAGCTCCAAAACTGGAATAGACACCTATTAACATTAGTCTCCTTTCAAGGCTTCAGAATTTCTTCCATCTAAAACAGGATTAAATAGCCTGTCTTTTATTCCTCCTTTTTTTTAAAAAAAAAAAATGCTTCAACTTACAAAAGATGATATATTGAACTGAATTTAGAAAGGAGCAGAAGTTGTTCATGAGAATTTTGAGTCCACAGCCCCCCCAAGTTTGATAACAGCTTATGCCTCACATGAAAGCGTGTGTTCACCAGCTAGCTTAAATTGACAGTCCATGGAAAGAAGTTATTTGATTCCTTGGAAACAATTAAACTGAATCAATTTCTAGTTATCTTTGGTCATGTTCCTCAAATTAAAAGAAACAAAAAATTTTATTATTCCATAACTGGGTTTTCAGTTGAAGAAAAGATCATACATTTATGATTTTGAACATTGCTATGCTTTATATTCTCATCTGAAGACTTCTCCTGATGTTGTGTGTGCAGTTGTATGGCATTGATTTCAGAATAAGCTTCTAAGCCAAGGTGTGATCAGTTATACAGACAGGCTCACTGCACTTTCTTATATCTGAAATATCCCTGGAGGCTTTTACCATTTCTCAATGTCATAGATGTTAATCTTTATGGAGCTGAAATCCAAAATTACTGAACATAGAGTATCTCACTTACTTCAAGTACGGTACACAATAATCACAACAAGAATCCTATAATCCAACATACAAGATGCATATAGAAACTAGTCCAAGGTCTACCAAGGTGAAAGCCCATCAAAAATTTGTATTATTCCAGGATCACGAGTTCATTCATTTGCTATGACTTCCCTTTCAAAATTCCTTCTAGGAAAGAAAAAAAGAAGTCTTTTCCATAATAGCAGAGGAAAGAATTTTATGTCTCAAACATATTCCATCTTAATGTGTAGTTTTGATACGTCTTCAAATGATTGTATAAGTCATAACAGCGCAAAATCGATAAAAGAAAATTATATATGATGAAATGAAGCCAAATCAAAATCTTAACGTCTCTGAATGCAATCTAAAATGAAATCTTGATACTTCAAATCCATACCAAAAGGAGGATTAGAACCTGCTTAGACTGGAAGGACAAATGTTGACTAAAATGTTGATAGGTGTTTTAATGTGTAACTTGTAAACTCATACCTCCCAAACCCCCATGAAAACATCGCTGTAGTCCAAACTGACTCAAAGTTCTGTGACTCAAAGCTTTTCTGCAGCAATGAGGTTAATTTATTAACCTGAAGTAAATTGCAAAATACAGCCACCTATGCAGATTGGCCTTGATTACACTACTTTTGTACTGGAACTAGATCATGCCTTGCTCATGCCACCACAGACAATAACTGAAAATAAAAAGGTTTAAAAAAACTGTGATGTTAACTATAAGACAGTTAAAACTTGTTGAACTCTCCAGAACTCGAGAGAGACACAGACACTTTATAACCTTCAATAAATGGTAGTGGATTCATATTTAAGGTTAGGCTGACACTGCTGCTAAACCACAGGATTGGGATTCTGGTGGTTTGGGTTTCATTGCTGCCTGTGTCATAGACATGAAATTGGACTTTAGATAAGCCACCAAAATCTTAGTTCAGTTAGATACTAACATACATATTAACAAGAGATGAATTAAATGCTTATGTTAGACAGGTGCTTTTAAAGCACCTTTGCTAAATCAGGACAAACTTTACTTCGTCTCCAATCCTACAGCATAAAATTGGAATAAAGACATCCTGTACACACCTTTTCCTTTTTGGATTGCCTGCATTTCATAGCAAGGCCCCTTTCTTATTCCCTTGTCCCCCACTTTCTTTGTACATCACCTAGCACAAAAAGGTTAGATTATTATAAGCCTAGAGACCTTTAAATAAAGTGATATAACAGTAAGTACTTAAAACACGCTGCATTACACTGTATACCAGAACCATTTCTTACATTAGCAACAGCCTTTGGTAAAAGACAACATGTCAGCGTACTCTCAGGGAATTTGGACAGTTTTCTAATTAATTTCTCAACATTTGTAGCACAAACCAAATATCAGCAAATTATGCTTAGAGTATCTGGAACGCTTCCAACCTCATTTTCTTCTCTACTCCCTCTTCTTTTACTAGAAGAGGCAGATACCGTTAAAATCTCACAACAAAAATATTTCTTTAAAGAACACTTGCAGCAATTGCCATTTTTATAAACTTTAGTCTTTCATGCTTAGGGTTTGTCCTCAGCTGATCTTTTTTCAGGTCAAGAAGTGACCCGATAAATGCAAGAAACAGATGTGCTAATCTTCTTTCCTAAGTATAGTTGAATACAAAGCACTTTAATGCTGAAGTCTCTCAAGAGCACTTATGAGATAGGGAGAGGGGAACACTTAAAAAAATTATTCATATACTTGTTTGCTTTATTATTTACAGCATTACCCTTAAAACGAGCACTTCACCACAATAAAAAAAAATAAAAAACCATGGTATCTATAAAATTTTACATTGAAAGCCAACCAATAAAATAAATAATGCAGGGCTATTTGATAATATCTGTTCACACTGAGTCATAATCCTACTTTGGTCTGTCAAGTTTAATTCAGGACTTAGGTCAAAGGTCTGGGTAAAAGGGTCATTCAAAGTCCACACTGTGCAGTTCATAACATGGAAGCAAGACATCTTGCACTGTGCTGTAGGGAGTAAGGCCAATGTTGTCCTAGTGTGGGTCCCAAACATGAAAATTTTCTCAAATGACCTATACTATTTGCAGATTTGAAAGCTAAGGGGTAGTGCCAGGCCCTTTCTGAAAAATGACCTCATCTAATCTTCAGGTAATATCATTAAGAAAAAAAACCACCAAGACAAGCCCTTATCCCAGAACTGTTTGTGGTGGCTTCCTTCATAAAACTCAGAAGTGGTCTGCACTAGCATCCACAACAATATCAAGTGCTGCAGTACAAAGCAGAGATTGAGGTTGTCAAATCAAACAACCAGATCCATCCACCACTACCCCACTAATTTGAATTCCACTTCTTTGCTAAACATTATCTTTACTATGGTCTAGTGCTGTCTTCATAATACACCTTCTACACAGCAAGCAACCTCTTTCACCAGCTCAGTTACCAGTCTCAGCACATAGACTCTGGAAAAATCATTACGGTAATGTAATTTCTAGTACTTGCGTTTTCACTATAGCAAAATCTCACAGGGATCAGACCCACTTATGGTCTTAACTAAAACTAGCCATCTGACTTAATTAACATTTAGAATTCATCAAACCTTGCAGGGCTCATACTGGGCTCTGGGGCAGCTTGGCAGTGCTCACACTGGGCTCCTGCTGGGTCTATGTATCCGGTAGCAGTGTTATTTCGCCATATTTCACACCACACTTGGAAGGAAGAATTAAACTAAAAATACAGTTTCACAGTATCTCTGCATCATGCAACAAACCAACAACACAGTAGGAAGAAATCCTGGGAGCAGCAGGAGCAAACAGAAACATACATTGCCCTTGTAAGTTTGCTCCATAAATTCTAACCCAACAATAGTTGTGTCTTTGTTAAATAACTTTCTGTATGATACAAGTAAGTTCTGAATGTATCTTTCTTTCTCTCTATATATAAATATTAATAATAATACTAAGAGCAGCATAAAGCTTTGTTTCTCTGCAGGTACCACAGAAAAATTGCCCATAATTAGGAGTTGTGTCAAAAGGGAAACAGAGAGGCTTAGATTTGGGCCTTCCAAAGTATCTAGATTATTCTTCATGGACTTAAGTTCCATGCTCAGGAATGGAGCATAGAATGCTCCGACGGACAGATGGCTGCTGCCCATGGCACTGGCTGCTTCAGCTGGGTCTAGGGCAGATCTATGCAACTATACCCTCTTTTTCCTTTCATGATCTCTTCATAGCATATACTCTCACACAAGCCTGCTTTGCATTTCTTCCTTCTTTGCATCCGAGTGGCACCCAAGTGGTACTCAAGTAACCACCAGAGGTACCATATCCTTTTGATAAACTTCATGTGTGATGGCTTGATTAATTAGACTTTATGAAGTGTTTTATTTTTTTGCATGATGCGAAAAGACAGTTAAATATACAAGTCCTGATCGTTAAACACTAACATGAGACTAAGGATATTAAAGATGTTTAAACACAGTGATACTGAAAAAAGGAAAGCAGCAGGTGTATAAATATACTTTTACAACATGCAAAGTGCAATATAAAGGCAAACTTCAAACATCTAGCATGAATTTCCCTCACAATTTGAATTCTTGTCTTCCTAAAGCTTTAAGAATTATCTTGCACTTTGACATTTTCCATTCTTCAGGGAGTTCATTTTCTTTTTTTTTTGTTGTTGTTTTATAAAGAGAAGGACTATAAGTCCTACATTTTGTCATATTTGAAGATTCTAGTATTGTCAACACACAAAGCCCGTACATTCTTTTTACTGTATACCAGTTGCTGCAGGCACTGAGAAAGGAAGATGCAAGTGCACGAGAAAGGCAAAAATACTGAATTCCAGCACAGGTCTTTCCTCAGAGAATATTAATTTCCTATGGGACAAACAACGTATTTGGTGGCAGTGGAAATCTGACAACTCTATCTATCAATCCAACCAAGTTTATCATGAGGTTTAAGCATTTCTTAACTGTCAAACTAAAAACATGAACCTAGAAATAATAAACTACATTCTGAAATATTTGCCAGAAAGCACATAGGGAAAAAAAAAGGATACAAAAGATGACTTCCAAACCATAAATAATATTTTTGCAGTCATGCTTGCATCCTTATTCCTGAAACCAATTTAGAAAACAATTGGACAGGGCACCCTGGGAATAAAGAATCATTTGCCATTAGACTTTAATGTGTGATTACTTAGTAATGTAATTGAAAGCATGACTGTAGCATATTGCCAGCTTTCTATTGCCAGGAGATTACATCATAAATGATACTGAGTATTTCAAATCATTTTTTAATTTCATATTTGTTGTGACAAGTAGTTTTACTTAATATTTGAATTCGGTTTTCTTTCCCAAATATTGGAGGATCAAGGGATTGCAGGAAGGAGGGGTGGGGGAGACAGCCCTGAGTATGTCATATTTTCTCATGTTAATCATGAAATAACTAATTGCCATGATTGTGTTTGGAGATTTGTGGTGGAAGCCGATGATGTCTAACTGTGGACATATATAACTGACACAATGATGCATTTTGGGCTCTATTTGTGGCTCTGATACTGTGAATCAGAGGAAAATCTGAGAGCTAAATGTGCAGCCTATGTCTTGTGGAGCAACTCCCCAAAGATGTGTTGAGCTATATCAATTTTAATCTCCTGAAGACCTGACCCAAACCACAGGTACTATACAAAGCCTCACGATGTTTAAAGGCTAGATCCTCAAAGAAGGTAGACAGGCAAGGCTAAGTGGGCTTTTAGAGTGGGCTATTTACACCTGCTGAGAATCTAGCCTGCTGCATAAAGAAGGCTGCGCTGACAGCAGAGCTGCAGAAACTCAGGGGTCCCCTCTTCATGGAAAGTGTTGACTCAACAGAGTGTTTCCCTCACTTGTCTTCACAATCTTCCTTTCAAGCATCCTCCAAGTTCAACATCTGACACACCAACAATTCAGAAGGCTTTACCGGTAAGGCGAGCTTATACCCCCACATCAACTAATAGAGCTAAGGTTGCATGCCCTGTCTATGCAATTCCTTCCTTGTCCCAATCCATCTGGTTTGCACAAATTACTGTCAACAGAAAACAATGAAGGGTTCAAGGTTTTTGTTTCACTGGGATTTTTGCCCATGTAGACTGGGAGACGAATCATGCCCTGCTGATCATTATTCAAAGAACCTATGTCACCCCAGCCCCTGGAGCCACAGTCCCAAGAAATTTGCCCAGCCAAGCTGTCCCCCTATGCATACACCACACAAAACCACTATCAGGTAAATTCAGTAACACTATGGTGCCGCAGAGCTATCATCAAGTGCTATATCATGCATAGGTGATTGCTTGATGCCTTCAAATATTTTAGGGCTTAATGCCTTAAAATATGCATTTCAAATTTTAAGGCCAGAGGTTCCTGTAATTTAAAAAGCATTCTGACCAGAGAATCCAAGAGGAAACCATGAGGAACTGAAATTCACAGTAATGTCCTCCCCCTTGCAGCCCATTCTTGCACATTTTTCATGAACAAGCAGGAAACAGAGCCTGAGTAAGGATTCTGGCATTTGGCTCACAGACTTTGTTTTGTCTTTATCCTATTTTACTGAATGTCAGATGACCACAGAGGCAATACAGAACTCCAAGAACAGCGGATGTTTCAAAATGGGATTTATTGTTCACAGGCAACTGTCTCTCTCTTCTGTCACACCACTAGTACTCAAGCCAGGAAGGAAAGAATAAAACAATAACTGCAAGGTGGCAAGGAGTCTGCTCTTCAGCACCTAACTCTCCCTCTAGTAGAAAACACGACTGCCTCTTGAGAGGCCCCTTCAACTACAACATGCAATTCATTTTTCAAGAGCAACTTTTTATTACAAGACTTCTTATAAAACTTATTTGCTTCCCAGCTGCTTTTACATAGTTTCTTAAACTGTTTTCACAGTATTGAATATCGGAACAAACCAGATTACTTCCTTCTAATTTGTCCTGCTGACCTACTGTATACGTTAATAAAGGGATATTTTTTCTGCCTGTAGCTCTATTTTCACTGTAGAAAGCTATGCCAGTTGCATTAAAATACTTTTAACCTATTCAGTTCATGATAGTGGAAGTACCACAGCCTTCTGGGCTTTGTAATATAATAGCACCCCTTTATCACACTGAATGGTTTATTGGAACCAGCTTGTACAGATGATTTAGTTTACCATAGCAAGGCCACTACTGCAGGGCTCCAATCTCTGTTTGGGGACTCTTCTGTAATTTTCAATATTCTCAATTTGGCCTGGGAGTGGGTTTGTTTTTCAGGGTGTTTGCTGGTTTTGGGGTTTTTTGTGTTTATTTTGTGTGAGTTTTCCTTGGTTTTTTTGCTTTCCTTCCTTTTAACTACATTATTTTTTCAGTCTGTGAGCACCACCAATGCAAACAGTAACTCAGAAAATGAGAGCACAGTTAATGCAGACCACTCAGCAGTGACGTGTTCTCTATCCAGTCTTCTAACTAAGGACACTCAAGAGTACCACTGTAACCCAGAGTTCCCTAGTACACCCCAGAATGCCTCTGGGGAGGGAACCCTACCGCCTTGCACCACGACCATCCCCCTAACCTTTGGGGAGGGAGGAGAACCCAGGAGTACCCATAGCCCTGAAGGAGGACCACACATAGCATGGCTGAAACCACTACACTCAACCGTCCAACCTCACCTCCAGGCCATGGCCTCTCTCCCTCAGGACAGGGAGGTTTTGCAAAGACTCTCTACGCTAACACACTCAACTTCTCTCCTGGACTATGGCATCTCTTCCCCCCCAAACCAAGGAAGCTCTGCAAATTGTGAAATTGCATGCATCTGTGATCAAAGTGTCTTGGTATCAAAATCCACTTAGCCTCTATACTCTCATTTGGTCTTAAACAATGACACTTTGGCAGAAGAGAGCACTCCTTCCAGGGCATTTAATGGAATCTCTGCACATGATAATCTGCTGCTGATCTCATAATATGATTCTGTGTCTGAGTAAATTAACAGTCACGTAGATGAAAAGACTCTCAGCTTACAGAGGAGTATTCAAAAATGTAATTCAACTTTCTACGTTTTTTTATGATTACACTTACACACAAAAACCTTTTAATTGCATTACAAATAAAGATTTACCCTGAATACATAAAAGAACATCCAGTCAGCCTCTGTGTTACTTTGAATTTTTTTTTAAGGAGAAGACTTTCACAAAGTTTAACTTAAGATTTGTACTGGTACCAGAGAGATATTGGCTCCACCTTCAACTGTCCAACAGATGGAATTTGTCTCACAGTATCATTTGCCTTTAAATATTTCCTAAAAGTAATTGTCTAGTGCACTCCTCCATCTCTTGAATAATTTCGGTGAGGGACAGGCACAAAATAGGGAATTTTTCATGTTTTATCCTTTAGACATCCCCTGAAAAGAGTGGAAAAAACCAAGACAATTTTGAGTCTACTATTTTTTTCCCCCTCCAGGAGAAGATTTGACAGTAGAAGAGTCTCAGGCCAAACCTAAAAGACTTGCTAGGCATCCCTGTAGCACTGGTTTACAAAACAATGGGAGGAGCAAGGAGATAAAGAAAAAAAGAAGATATTTATTGGTTGTGATGTTCCAGAAGTGTGCTGACAGAAACAAACTCTTTCAATTAAAGGACAAAAAGGAACAGTTACAAATAGCAACAAAGGAAATTCCAGTAAGGCATAAGAAAAGATTTCTTCACAATAAGCATGGCTAAGGACTGGAACAGTTGCCCAGAGAGGCAGACAACTTCCAGCCTTTGAGGATTCCCAGATCCTGGTGTAAGTGTCTGTCCTGGTCTGAGGACATCCTTATCCAACTTCAAACAGGTCAAGCTGAGCAACCTTGATCAGGAAGCAAGATACCCAGAGATTCCCTCCAATCTAATTTTTTCTACGATTCTTCTATTCCACGTCCACACACTCTCAGAGGAGAGGTGATAGTAGGGGTACATGGTTACAGGTTCTTCAGTCACTGGTACAAAGGTCACTGGGTACTGTCTCTGGTACAGGGTACAAGCTCCACTGTCAGAAAATCAAAGAAAATCAGCCAAAAAGACCAAGTGACAGACCTTCAAGAAAGTAAATTATTTCTGCTGCCTGGTGTACAGCAAATATGTCTTGATGCAGAACTAGGAGAAATCTACATTGGCCTTGGACAGGATATTGCTTCGTAAATACCTTATAAAACAATCAAAGCAGCTACAGAGATGGACATTCAGTAAATCTAGAAGATAGAAGAAGAATCTATGTGATGTGCATATTAAACCATTTCAAAAACTGTCCTTTTTAATGAAAATATTATCTTCTCAGTATTGTCAAGGTCAATAATGCTTGCAGTGTCTACTATACAAGTACCAGTTGTGAACATTAGATACCCAGAGCAGAGCTAATCTAGTTTGAACTCATGCCATTTTTTCCTCTACTTGACTTCCTTGGATCAGAGGATGCGAATTGGCCTGGACTCCATCAAATCTGGGTAGTTTGTCTAATATGGACAAATTTCTTCTGGTGACATGCTGGTAATTGAGACCACCAAACACATTATTCTATTGAACTCCCGTCACATGTGAATCCAGGTTCACAGAATTACAAGGCAAAGACATAATTCCAGTTGACCACAGAGCCTCCAGTATGTAAATTAGATTTGGCTAGTTCTGTGCAACAGAGCTATCAAGTGAACTGGTGAAACATAGCACAAGAAACCAGATACAACAGCCTGAAGTAAACTACAGTTAGTTTGTCAAACATTATAAATATGGTTATGTTGACTTAAAAAAAAAATTATCCCTGCCAGTTAGTCCAATTTGGGGAATTACTTAGGAATGCTAGTTCATGGCTCAAAAAGTTTTGCCATAGTTACAACACATGGAATGTATTAAGTGAATACTCCAAATTTCTTATGGGATTCATTTTTTATTACAGGTCATGACAGGTTTTTTTATTTTCTCTTTTACAGCTTTTTGTCTTTTACTACCTGTGTGACTGTACAGGCTGGTTCCTGGAGAACTCTAACCCCTTAATTCTAACCCACAACCCATCAAGCATCATGACTTCCCAGTTCAACACCTATAAACCCACCAAGACCACAGCTATATTATTTTGTGCTCGTTTATTTCTCTCACAACTGAAGTGAATCAGTACTTAGCCATCATAGGAACACTGTCTTGCTGCAAAGAAAACATCACCAATTAAGCACTTGTTGATTTGAATTATCTGGGCAGCTATATAGAGAGAAATCTCCTACAGTATTGGCACAGATATCATAAGCAAATATGGTTTATCTATATTCACCCAGTCCCATTGAACTCTACAGAAATTACTCTCACTGAACAGAGATACCTACAATTTTAAGATACAGTCAAAGTCCCCAGCATATTTTGGATTATCAAAGAGCCTTCCGGCACATTTAAAATAAGAACAGCAACATTAGCTTCATCACCATCACTGAACTTGATAGTGGGAAATTACATCTAGAAGCTGGAATTTTATCAAAAAGAAATTCCCATACAGCATCGCTCTATGCTCTTAAACCACTGTTAGTTTTTGCCCCAGAGACAGGATATACTTCAATGATGTGTGAAGTAATCTCTCTGTATACTTTGTGGTTAGGCTTACAATTCTCTTTGTCATTCTTCAAGATAAAATGGTATTAGCCAAAGGAAAGAGAGGTTGGTGGGGTTTTTGGGTTTTGTTTGTTTCCACCTGAATTAAGTCTTCCTATTCCAGAAAGCCTTCCATGGAGTTGGTCGGTTTGGATAAAATGCTCCTGTTCTGGTATCCATCAGCACAGTTTTGTCAGCAGCATGTAGTCTCAGGTTTTTCCCCAATATCATACAAACTTCTCTGAATAAGGTTAGACTAGAGTGTAGTAGTTTCCTCTCTACACTTCCACTCCCCAAAATAAGAAGAGTCATCCTGGTAATTGTTCAACACTGGAAAACTTCCTAAACTGTAGCAGCAACACGCTGATGGACACTACAGATATAAAATAATAAAAAGTTGACGCTCATTTAAGTTTTCGGTTTTGTTACATGTACTGTAATAAAGTACCCTAATGAGTGCTCTGGAGGCATATATCCTCTTGAGGAGCATGCTGAACAAACATTACCAAATAGTGTTCCTTTAGTATGATAGAACACAAGGCAAACACGATTCCTGCATTCATCACTCCAATTCAATACTGTATCAGCTGGCTGATATTGACAAGTCAACTCCAGTAAATTTTGTCTGTACTTGATCCTGAAACCTCCTCTACATAAAAAGCCAAAGCATGAATTTAAAACAAAGTAAATATATAGGTCTCGCACTGTATTGATCTAATACACTTACTCTGAGCACAAGTATCAGTTTTTATGGTTTGGTTTATGTTGCTCAGGAAGAAGTCTAAGGTTGGACAAAATCCTGTCACCTACATCTTTTTCCACTGGAGTATTATCCATACAAGGCACCAGGTACATTCAGAGGCCAGCATTTCTACAACTGTTAAAATAAATATTTCTGTAGAGCCACCAACAATGCATATGCTGAACACGTACTTAATGCTGTTACATCTTATAGTAACATATCTGTATGATTTCTTAGCTTGAGTTCCTTCATTACACCAGTGTTAAGCATTTGGTTAATCCACACAAACTTTAAGAGCAACTTCTAAAACACCTTGGTAAGCTTTAACTTTTTAGCCAATAATTATCTTCAGAGTAAAGCTGCCTGTGTAACTATATAGAGCCACGCTACATGGAGGCTTTTTCTCAGGGAACTTGGTAGCCCTCAAAAATTAGAATAAAGACTCCATATTTGATCCGGAATGTCCACAAAACCAGTATTAAGTGTGAATAATTCTTGGGGACAATCTCATGTTGAGGAGGATGGATTCCATTTTCTGGTCAGAGTATCTTTCCACATTTATGCTGATGGTAATCATCCACACTGAAGTCATCAAATCACAAATCATCCCTAGCACTACATTGCACAATGTCGTAAGCAGTCATGATGCAGCAGAGGTGATATAATGCATTATTTATCCAAGCAACATTTTTCTAGTTACTACTGATAGTGGCTTTTTTAAAGCCATTCTCTCCTACAGACATTCTCTCCTGCAACAGTAACAATCATAAAAAAGTTAACACTTGCCTAAAAATACCACAAAGTCAACAGTAGACACAATGCAGAAGCAATTCACAACACATTGAATACTTTTACCCATCAAGAACCCATATCCTTTTGCCGAGGGCCTTATTTGAAAAATACCTGGTGGTCATGACAGTAATGACTCTCCTTTTCTTTACCCTTTCTAGCCTGGCTATACTGTAAGCAACGTTGGCTGATAAGTATCAGAAAAGGTCACTTTAACCATAGCCACTGAATATGAAGAGCTACAGTTTCAAAAATGGCAGCCTTTACATATTTTTTTTTCTTATTGCACATATACATGTATCAGCATTGCTACATCTCAGTTTCAGGAGCAAATACAATTAGGAATTCCCCTGGAAAGCTGCCTTTAGTTGTGCCCTCACAATTTACGTCTGTGATAAAGATTTTAGTGACAACAACAGTGGTATTGATGTTACCATCTATGGCAGAGAATGAATAAACATGAAAGACTAAAGGGTTATATTTTAAATTATGGGAAACTGTTGAAGATTCTTATATGCCACAGTCAAAAATACAGCATCAAATTGAGCAACTCTTCTCATTTCAGACACTTCTGTGCAATTAAAGGATGATGTTTCTAAATAGAATCAGATGATAATCAACAAGCCTTTGAGGGGGTTTGGAAAGGTACTGAGCTGCTGGTAGGACGGGATCAAATATGTACTTTTTAAAAATATTAAAAAAATAATAAAGTCACATAAACCTGATTTCACTTGCTGACAAGCTACAGCAGATACATAGCATAGTTCAGTCAGACTATCAATCCAAAGCTGTTAAGGTGGATGTTGTCATGAGTATGAAGTGAGTGAAAGTATGAAATGGATATGTCATGAGTGAAAGAATGGTTTAGGAGAGACTAGGATTTCAACCAGAATCTGCTTATAAGTTTTCCAGCATGAACTTTTTTTTTTTCCACTTCTTTGCAAAAAAGCAAATTGTCAAAACACAAGTTTGTCTGAAGGGAGGGTTTTCAGAATATTTATTTTACAGTCTTTTTTTTTTTTCTTTTTTTAAATAAAGAGTTCTGCAAATTTTACATTCACAGTGAGGGACTTGATAGGGGTGGAGCACCAGAGTGACTTGGGAACTTTGGAAAAGGGTACTACTTCAGGAGTGAACATGAAGGACAAAGGACAGCGCTTCCTGTCCACCCTGCCCCAGGACCACTGGGCTGCTTCTTCTTACCTTCCCTGCTGTTAAAAGTGCCATGAGGGCAACAACAGGCTTGAAACCAGCTTCTGTGTGCCAGCCCACTGGCAGAAGAGAAAATTGGGTAAGCAAGAAAACAAGTATTATAAAAAAAACCCCAAAGAGTACCAACTGCCTCAAGGGGGAAAGAAAGGAAAATTAGTCTATTGGCTGTTGTTGTTGTTATGAACTGTTCCTAAAGATACTTCAGATATGTGCTTAAGGGTGTGGCATAAAACCTTATTAGGCAAGGAAATGAATGCCATAATCCTCTGAACACTGCTTCTTTGGGGACAAACATTCAAAACCAAAACACATTTCCCCAATATCTGCTTTTTACCTGGCCTCATGTACCAATAGCTAGTAAGAAATTAAAGGTCCATGCCTTTGGTTATTGTTGCTAATTAAAGCACAAATTGGAATATTTCCATCTTATCCATGACTTGAATAGGAGTTCAGCCTAAAAAGGAATTGTCTAAGGACTGCAGGGTTTGTCCCACTATGTTACCTATAATTACTCTTAACCTACATAAATAAGATAACAGTATCCCCAAAGTAAATGAAATGTCAGCCTTCAGCTTGTTTCAACAGCCTGTTCAACCCATTGAAGGCACTGAAAATCTCCACTGACTTCAACAGACTTTGGATCAAACCCTAAGTCTTTAAACTACTTTGGATTAAAGTGGATTTTGGCAGTTGGCCAAAAAGAAAAGAGACTTAAGAACAGCAGAGGGGTTCCTGGGGATTGTCAGATGACAGGGGTGTGCTTACAACTTCTTTATTTTCCTATAGCAAGACACTTTTTTTGCAGGATAGTAGTATCAAGCTTGCCATTAAATAAAAAAAAAATTTAAAAAAGGAAGATGTAGTTCATTATAGGAATCTATTTGTTTTAGCATAACTATTGTGTCTGTTTAAGTGCTTGAATATTTATCTTAAGGAGAGAGAAAAGCTTTATGGCTAACCAAATACACTCTTAATGCAGGTTAAAGTATCTTCTTTTTAATGTTCTTAAGGTTTAACTTTAATGAATGGCATTATTACTTTGTGAAAGAGAAATTAAATGTAGTGTAGTGGAATCTAATGGCACATGACGTATTAAGCTTAAGAGAGAGAATAACACTTCATGGATAAGAGCTGCCACTCAAATTACAGTATTTTGTATTCCTTTAAATGAATAGATGTTAAGATGATAATCACCATTTCATGTCTGCAATCTTAATAGTGTATTAACACTCAACACGCATATGCAGGTCACAGATTCAGAGTTTGTGTTCCCTCCCTTCATTCCCCCCCTAAAAGTTATAGAGAGGAAAGGGAAAAAGAAAACACCCTGTGATTTGCAAGGTTGAAATTGGTAAATTTCTTTCATTTATTGTTTTTTTTCATTCAGTTTTCAATAAAGCAGCTTCTAAATGCTGTAACATTGCCTACTTCTCACTGACAACATGGAGATCCAATGAATGTCAATATATTCAGTTGTTTCACTGGAATGAGTCATTAGAGAACTGGACTGGATGGCATCTTCTAAGGCCACCACAGCCAATACCAGTTGCTAAGCCAGACAACTGAAGCCCATGTATAGGCATTACATAAATGTTATCATAAATTTTTAATGTTCAATCGTTAAAGGAGTTAGAGAGTTTGGAATTTTTTTTTTTTCTACTCCCACTCTTCCCATCAGAGAGATATTACAGAAACTCATTTCTCAAACAGAACAGAAACCTCTTTCTAATTTCTATCCTAATAAAATATGGCTGGTTTATACCCATTTAGTCTTATCCAATGTTTGGGGGTTTTTTTCTTCCTGTTTTTTATTTCCTGACATAGAGGGACACCAACAACAGAGAAAGACAGTCCTCTCGAGATTTAGACATAAAAACGTGATGGTACAGTCAAGTCTAGAGCTGAGCAGCAGAAGCCACATCCACTACCGAGCTGTCCACCTTTCCTTGGGATGGTGGGATCCCAGGTTCAATTAACCAACTTGGTTATATACAAAATACAAGTCAGTCCTTGTCTGAAGATGTGCATTTTAAATTGACTGTATTCCTTTAAAATTTACTAGCTTCACTTCATTTAAGCTTCTTTTTATTTGGCAGCTTTGGTGGGTTTTTTAGGGGCCACAGAGAACAAATTTCTATAAAAGAATATTAGCCTTCAGATAATTTGTTGTTTCTTAGTAACTATTTCTATCCACACCTGTATCTTCTACAAATTCAATTCCTTTTAGTGAGTGTCCATACAATCATAGAACAATTAAACATGCAACTAAAATATGGACCATGAACATCCATGAGAGAAGAAAACAATGGAGAAAGTTTTTGTAAGAAAATTTGTTTTTTCTTTTCAAGAGGCCAGCTGTTCCACTTTTTGTTCTATCTGTCAGTTCTGCTGTGATTGAGGAGTTCCTGCTTCAACAGCTATCCACCCTGGGTAATCACGTGAATGAGGACCATTTCCATGCTTGTGACTTTCAGAGATAATTTCTAGCTATCACTAAGTATGCAATAAAGTTGAACATAGGAGAAAGTGACACAGATCCAGCAAACACACCAAAAAGCTAACAGAAGATAAATCCCCAGTTGTACCCATCTTCAGCTGAGGTAGGGTTAAATGCAAAAGAAACTGTAATCAAATTCAGAGGATTTCTCATCTGCTAAAAACAGTTTAATCATAGAAAGATTTAAGGCCTTCACGTTCAGAAAAGCAGGAGACAAAATATTCTAAATCAAAGACGGATTCCTTGGAGCACACATTTTAAAGTATTACCTTTAAGCAAACTAAAAAGTTCCTTATTCCACCCCATTAAGAGATCCTCCTACTGGGCTGCCATCCAATTGCAATTGATACTTCTGAAAGTTCAATGACTTGACCTTCCTGACACAAAACTCTCTTCTTAGTAATTCTATCTTAAGAAACAGACAGATGAAAGAGATCAAGGGGGAAAAAAAAAGTGG
>VXBO01007653.1:1039880-1056086 GCA_013400135.1 Rhinoptilus africanus | reverse complement strand
CGATTCTATGATTCTATAAAAGGATATGGTACAGAGAACACCACAAAATCAGAAGAAACAAAGGGAAGTCTTAAAACAAGATGCAGTTCAGCAGTGGAATTCCTTGCCCCAGGAAACTGTGGATGATGACAGTTTACACAGCTTAAAGAGGACATTTGACAGGTTAATGTAAGAGAAATACAATTGAAGGTTGTTAACTATAAAGGATGCCCCTGAGCCACAGACTTAGAAATTGTAAGAATATTACAGGAAAATGTCACACCATTTTTGTTCCAATGCTTGTGCTCCTCATAGACAGGTATTTCTGGCTACAGTTGGAGACTGGGTACTGGCAGCGATGGTCCTTTGGTCTGACCCAGGACAGGTGGTCTTGCAGTCCTGAGCAAGGAACCATCTTAACAAGAGTGGGAGAGTGGGGTGATTATTTTTGGCTTGGGTTCTTTTCTGGGATGGAAGGTCAGAGGACAAAATTCGACATAAAGAATAAGGGACAGAAGTTCTTCTGTAAAGTGTTTGAGTTTTTTACGTATCAAAACTTCAAATACCAAATGTGCCTGGGTTCTTTAAACACAGCATGTGTTCCCATTTCATCTTGCCTTTTTTCCCCTTTCTAATCTGAACTTACCTAGCTATCTAGAGAGTCCTGGATTCCTTTAAACTAACTTCAGGTACCTAGCTAAAGAATCTATATTTGGAACAAGGTCACTGTAGGGTCCCTTTGCAGTCAATGAGGAATTCTAGGCACCTCCAGTGGGTGATTCATATCATAGGTGGCCTGCATCTCCCTCAGGAAGCACGAATTAACTACGTAGGAAGCCTAACATGACCTTCTTTCTAATTTAAGCGCATCAGCTAAGTGTCTAACGTTTCAAGGCCTCAAGTTAGGTAGGAACAGAACTTACTATCCTTGTACCTTATACCCTTTTAGAGATTTAATTATGTGCATGTGTTGTGAAAAGTCACCAGCTCTTTCAAACTTCTAATCCACAGAAACCATGTCACAGCTGTCGCTACATGAATATAAAATCAAAATCTACAATAAACAAAAATAAAAGACGGATGCTTAGGATCTTCCATATCCAGATAGTTTTCATGTAAGAAGAACATTATCAGGATAAAACAGAACAAGTTTAAGAGGCCGAATAGAGCATACATAATACCACTTAAAATCAACATTTTTGCATTATACAGCTAACAACACAGGTCCTGCTATAGTGTGTGATTCATCATTCTTCATTTTCTAAGTACAGGAAAAAGGACCCATAAGGATTTTATTTGCCATACTATTGTTATATCTGTTTCTATTGGAATTCTTTTCTGATTTAGTAATAGACCTAATTTTGTACACAATAAAATGTTGCCATGATAACTTAATTTTGCATTTTCCTAGGAAAGAAAAAGCAGATGCATAAATGAGGTTTCCTGTAAGCAATCTAATGGAATATGATTCTTAAAAATGAACACTTAACAATTCTTACTTGTAATGCACACAGAGTAACAATACAGTTACTGTAGTTTTCCTTTTGGAAGCATGCAAGTATTTACAATATTGCTTCTACCACAAGCAGCAGAACTCTAGAAACCGTTATTACAAATTTTACGTTTCTTCTCAAGACTTTCATTAGATGAGCAAGAGCAGTTTTAAGTTCTCGGTTTTGGCAATGTCAACACAAAGAGTATGAGAGTTAAGTGCTGTTTCTCAAGATTTTACCAATTCATTTTCCGTTTTATGAAGGGATAATTCATATCTACTTTGTGCAGTGTTTTCATAGGTGGTTTATCCAAAAGGGGTTTTTCTCAATAATGCTTTTACGTTTCTTTTGTCTGGCTTGTTCCAAGTATTCTCATTTTGCAGATGAGAAGACTGCTGTTCAAGTATCCTCAGATTTATACACTGAGGCTCATCTCTGTTTCTTCATTGATATTGGCCATTTCTCTTGAGATTGTCACAAAGCACCAACTGGCACAGGTTTTCACACAAATACTAGAGGTCAGTCTATACAAATTATCTGGGAAGACCACGTTAGGGTCCACTCCACTTCCTCCAAAATAAACTTTTTAACCTGTAGTGTAGTGACTTTTCATCCCAGAAGTAACCTGTCATGATAAAGGGCGCAGCTTCAGCTTAAAAGTGGACCCCAACACAATCAGTAGTTCTTGAGATCTTGGCTGTTTCCTGCATAATTTGATAAATATGAGCACAGTAGTATAATGAGATACCTGAACTAGAACCTGTCTCTGTGCTACAAGCAATGTAGTTTCCTTAGCCTGATACTTCACTCGGGCACTTCATCGGTTCATTTGGAGACAGCTGAGGCATTTCTACATGGCGCTGTGTGTTACAGCTCCATCCTGTCAACAGAAAAATCCTCTCCTAGAAAGCCATAAAAAACAGGAGCAGTTCTGATTGCCCCAGAACTGTTTGTGGACCTTCCTTCCCAGCAGTCAGTTCTCAGTCCCATACAGAGCATAGAGCTAGGATGGAAAGAGTGAACAGTCTTTTTATCCATTAAATCACAAAGGGAGCTTAGGGAGCAAGAAATGTTTGGCTAACTCAGTATGGCCAAGATGATGATATCCTGAACAATAATCGGAAGTGGCTGGAACCATGGTGTTCTGTCTCATGCTGAAGACAGCAGTTGTGTCATTTTCCAGCTTTTCCACTGTTTCTCAGCAACTTGGTATTCTCCAAAGGTTTTGTATTCCAGCGCCGACTCAGCTTTACCCAGTTTTAGTTGGAAGGCCTGATGGCAGCTCAGCCGTGGCCCTGGGGTAATGCCAGCTCCTCTTAGCATGTCTTGGAATTGTGTGTGAACACCAAGAGAAACACATGTTCTTGTACAGCTCCCGGAAGCAAGACTCACCAGCAAAGCTTAATCATAAATCACAAAAACAGAGCTGCAAAAGACCTCAGGATGTCATTTACTCTATCACTTTGCCCAAGGAAGAATCAACTGTAGGTACCTCATTCAAAACAAATGGTGGTACAACCTGTTGGGAAACACTTCCAGTGCTGGTTTCAAGCATACAGCCTGCCTTCCTACATTCCGGAAAGTTTCTTTGAAATCTCTTATCATTGCAAATACAGATTGAAACCCAGCGATTATTGCAGTATGGTGAATTGAGCAGCAATGAGCTGATGGATCTTTAAACGTTTTCCTTAAAACACATTTTCTTTGAAGGCAGACAAACACACAGTCAGGTCTGTGAGATGAAAATGGCAATTTTACCGTTAAACTTTTTTGGTTTAGAATGATTAAAATCAGGGCTTTTAATGGAAGCTGAACGGGATGTTGAAAAGTCTTTTGGACCCTGGCTATTCTGAAGCTCCTATCTCACCCACTTTCTTCGCTTTAGAAACCTAACTGCTCTGTTGCAATCATGTAGAAAAACTTCCCATGGGAAAGTAACCAGTCTTTGCTAGAGTAATGGAAAGGGAAGGGTTTTTCCTGTCCATTTGCCTAAGATGTTACTGCCCTTTCAATACTCAGTAAGTAAAAAATTTCCCCCAAAGCATTTAAAAAAATTGGAAACACAGTTGACCTGTGTGTCAAATATTAATTAAATGGAGCAGTCTCCTGCTTCTTTCTGGAAAAAGGCCCTTGCTGTACTGAAACGTACCTTTTGCTGCAGATCTTGTTTTGCTAGTGAGGTACGGTTGTTGCATAAGTAAGTTGTTGCATACAGTGTGAGATGCTGCCTAACGGAACAGTATCTGCTTTCTTGAAACAGCTTTTCAACACACTCTCTCTGATATGGCTGAGCCCATTATCATTAACCAATGATAATAAATAAAGAGGTTAAAAGTTAGTTTGCTTAAGACAGAGCTAAACATGTTCTAATTTAAATTTATTTATACACAATCTGTGCTGCCAGCAACAATTTCAGATATTTTTTTGGTGAGTGGGCAGGGGCCAGTCATTGAATTCAGAATACAAAGGCCATTATCTTGCCAGATTATTTTCTTGTTAATTAAAATGAAAGGTAAGAATTTAGCTAAATCTCCTTTCCTTCATTTTTTCCTCATGATCTTCTCTTATTTTTCCTTTTCTCATAAATACCTGGGTTACTTTTAGCAAATAATTATTTTTAAAGACAACTGTATCCATTTCATTTGCATTCCAGTTATAAGAAAAATAGCTTTCCTTCCTCTCATATTTCCATGTAATTTAACTTTTTAAAAATAATTTTTTCACCCTTTGTGTCTTTCTTTCAGAAAATTTTATTGCAAATCAATACCTGAAATCTCCCAAAGAACATAACATTGCGAATAGGAAAAAAATAACTTGTTATGCTAAATGTCTTACAAAGAGATTTCTTTTTACGGGAATATAAACACAGAATATTAAAACTCAGATCCTTATATGGCTCTGAGCCTGTCATTATTTATAAAAATAATGAAGCCTTATCTATGCCATGGCTATACACCCCTGATTTCATTTGCAGTCATAAGCACATCAAGGACTGGAGGTACAAGCTGTGCTTAAACTATGAGCTTTTTGAGAAAAGTGCTGTTTTATTTGGTCTTGATTATACAATGCCTACCACAGCCTGATCTGGACCTGTTGCTTAGACTCAAAAGACAATATACCAATGCACGTAGCAAACTACAAGGAGAAAAACCACTCAGTTCACTTGAGACTGAAAACTCCCCTATTCTGCACCAGCATCTGAGCAGTGAGCATCATGCTCATGGAGACGCAGGGGATCCTTAGCCTAGCAGCTTCACCACATTTGGAGCTCGGCAAATGATGAATTAATAAGTGTGGTTTGTCTTTTCTTTCCAGGAAGGATTGTCTTGCAGCAAGGCACCACAGAGAGCCTTGGGAGATGTTGGTTCAGTTTCTGATCTGCTCTACAGATTTCTTGCAAAGCTTGAGAGAAATCATTCACTCTGCCTTTGTCTCAGCACTAAACTTCTAAAAAGCAGATTTCGGCGTTTTCTTCTTCTACTTTGATCTTTTCTAAACACTCATATTATGAGTGATTCTAAACGGGGAGATTAGCTTTGTTTGCCCAGAGTCTAACCCAGTGGGAGTCCAGTATCAGTGGGGATGGTAGGCTGTACTGCAGTAGAAATTATGGAAACGTTAGTGATTATTCATCAATCATTCAGTTACACAATTCAAAGTTAGATATACACTCAGTGCTTTACAAATAGATGAAAGTGAGACACATTTCTAACCAAAGAATGATCTTAGAAAATTATGATACAGTATCTAGAGTGGAGTGACTCAGACACATAAACTTTGCTAATTATTTATTTACCAAAAATGCATTTGTTCAACAGTCACAGTTCTTCACTGTTTCGACTGATAGTTTAAAAATGGAAAAAATATTAGACATATAAATATGCTGCAATTCATTGTTTTCAAACAAGATTTTTCAGGTTTTGCCTTCAAAATTATCTTTAAGTTGCCAACATTTAATTTTTTAAAAGGATTAAAGAATCCTTCTGGTCAGCCAAAATATTTAGTAATTCCAAATTATTTCTTTTACAATCTGTGTTACTGAAAAAAAAAAAAAAAAGTTGAGTACAGCCCAGTAAAATTGTAAGGTAGGAAGCACTCAGCTGGTCTGGCTTACAACAGGCAATTAGCAGTGAAGTTGGCATATGTTGTTGGTTGGACGATCTAGCTGACTGGATGTTCTTGGATTTTTTTATAAGCCAAACTATTAAGAAGCCGCCTCTGCAGATTTCCAGAGCTTTATTGCCATGAATATAAGAACAAATGTCAAGAACAGAGTCAACTTTCTCAAATAAACAATATCTCAGAATATATAAGGAGCTGTGCTATTGCCCACATTTACAGTTCAATGGGGTTTTTTCAACATTTTTTAATATCAAGGATGAATTGGATTCTCATTTAATATAGTGTCATGTTCCTTATAAAGGAGAACATGGTAATAACATGATATTGCTGTTTATTTTCATGTTCCTGTATTATTTAGTATTTCTCTTACTGAGTCACTAATTATTTGACTGTGCCTAAGCGTACCAAGTAATACTGCCATTCAATCAGAATCGAAAGGCTCGGTTCACTTTGACCCAATAACAAGCTCCTTCTACTGCCAAACATAGCCCCACACATTTTAATGGGCTCACATTGATCGCAGGGGCAGAAGACATTACTGACCGCTAGTCAGCAGAAATTACAGAAATGTTATGTAGGAGAAGACAGCACGGCCAGAGAGACAATTCTCACAGTACATCTTTTTGGTGTCTTATTTCCTGGGCAAGGACAAAGGATTCGTTGTCTATGTCTTAATGTCCTCCTCTGTGCTATGACACACCAAAGATACTCTCTCAGTATAAATCATCCAGTTTCTGCCAGAGCCTGAGGTACTGTGCACATACATCTTACATAAATGAACACCAGCCATGGCGGTTTCTTGAATTCATATCCCAGTTTTCATTGTGATGCCAATTTAAGCTACCGCAGAAGCAAAAAGAGTGAGATCAGCAACCAGATTTGCCTGTGGATGAAGTACATGGTGTAAGTTCCTCCTAGAGATAAACCACCAGGCTCCCTAAACTATGAGTATAACTTATCAAAAATAATGATTTTAGATCACAGGAGCCTGTAGGTCTCCCTGCTGATTCTCCATTAGTAATTGTATCTTTCCAAAACTAAATACTATTTCAATTGATGCTGCTCTGAAACAGCTTTATATATGTATCTACTATAAAAAGGAAAAAAATGAAACTTAAAAATAGATTTCTTAATAAACAAGAGAAGCTTCCTTCTGTCTGGTATTGTTGAAAATGTAGCCAGGAGACTTATCATGAAGGGAAAATAGGGACATCATTTAGGGAAAACAGAGAGGGGGAAAATGCCATTAATGACACAATATAATACAGCAACCTCAAAATTAAAACAGCTATCATCATTTAGCCTGCAAATAACACTGAAAATCTTGATTTCAGTTTATAAATGCAGTAAGATAGTAGGGGAATGGGGCATCCTACTGCTAAAATAACACTTGTCAGGAAATTTAAGACATTTGGAATTTTGGCTTCATGAACCATGCACTGCCATGCTATATTCCTTAAATGTGGCCAGCGTTAATTACCAATGCGGTATGTGCTGCATGCATTGACTTTGTTGACTGTAGCATATTCTGTTGACTTGAATCTCTAGTTCTTATTTTGTGCATCACTGTGAATTTCAAAGAACATTTAACTGAACTTACTCTTTAGTTTTCTGCTGGTTTACACTGTGGTACAATGCTATTTAACATACAGGGCAGCCTAACATGCAATGTGAAATGTTGTGCACTTTGAAAGCCAGTACACATGAGCTGAGTTAACAGAAATATTGCTGTAGAACATAAGCCTGGAGCTCATCTTCTCTGTATCCAGCATGGGATAGCTGCAAACAGGTGGAAAACCCCCTTTTCATCACTGCAAATGACCCACGCAAAGCATTGGTGACCTGATATCTTAGGACCAGCATTTCTTATCTTCCTCCATTTCAGCTGAGGCCAATAAGAAAAACTGGAGCCTGGAACTTCTGAAAATCAGACTCTTCAAGCCCTGTATCCTGCACCTGTTAAACCAGTATTCTCACGGATTTGAGTGGAAGGAGCACGGTCCTTTGGATTGGAAATTAGGAAGTCCTTTCTCAAGGCACTGGCTGAGCATAACGGATCTATGCTGTGTTATATCACTTGGACACATGGTTCTAGGCACGTAAAGACCAAAAATCTGTATTCTTGACCTCTTGCCTCTTACGTGATTGTTTACAGCTCATTAAGCATAAGGTACCCGAATCGACAACATTCTATCAACTTACTTAAGGAAGAAAAAAGGTGAAACCTCTTTGCTTGTCCAAGGAGCACAGGGAAAATATAGAGACAGAGAGAAATCAAGGGGCATTCTTCTAATCTTATTTATGGTGCTGTATGTCATGAGTAACTTGTCTGAAACCAGAGACAAACTGATAGTAACAAAGAGTGAAGGAGGGTCACAGGGCAGTGAAGGCTAGCTAGCTAGTTTGGGATCTTTGCATGCCCTCAGTTTAGTGGTATACTTCTGTGTGAAATTGGCCTGTGACTTACATGGCTTCAGATGATTTCACTGTCTGGTCATGTCACAGGTGATGCCACCATAATTACCGACCTTACGAAAGTGAGAAAGGTCCTAAGTTTATGCCAGCTTTACACACCTACAGCTGACTTCCATGAGAGATGAGTCAGACCCTACGGACAGACATAAATCACTAATCTACCCCTATATTACCTTAACAACTCTTTCTGCTACAAAAGTCTAATAAGCAGATACAGGCTTCCAAAAGAAATAATGTCTACTCAGCAGCAAATATAAGTTGGTTTGAAATTCTAGTCATAAAACTGAGCAGAAAGCTAAAACTGTTAGGTCTTATTTCAGTAACACGGTGTTTCATTATGATCAGGGGACCCTTTGGGGTTTTTTTTTGCACTGGCACAGCCACACAGAATTCTGCAACTTCAGCTCAAGGGAGCAATAATCCAATGTGGCCTTTGTTCCTTTTCAGAAAAGGTTAACAGCGTCCCCACTAATGGGAAAACGCTTCACATTCTGCCTGGAAGAAGCTTAGGAGAAGTGTTTGTCCCATGGGGGACTTACACATTTTGCCTTTGTCAATGGCCTGTGTGAGTTTGTTCTCCTGCATGTTAGGGAGGTGGCTTTTTTAATTCCCCTTGTACTGTTTCCGTGAGCAGCTGGCATACTGGAGAAAATATATTGCATCCTGGGGCTCAGGGATTTGAATGGCACTATCATGGTGTCTGTAGACATGTGCTGACATGTTATGTATTTTTCGTTCAGACACTTTTTCTTGTTCCTTTTGGAGTATAATGGATCACAGCAAGCAAGCTACTCATTGTGAGTTCGGTAAGCTGGGAGAGGGGGAAGCAGCTGGAAAAAGTAGGAGAAAATGCAATTTCCTTATTGGATCTTCTTTTTGAATTCATTTAATCATTTAAATTGCATGGGTGTCAGACAAGGTGGTAGTGAGTGTCTAGTCAAGGAGAGCTTTCTCTGTGCAGTGAAGTTGTCGCACAACACTCAGACGTTTCTTTCAAAAACTGTGATTGAACAGTTTTCTGAGAAGCTACGTTAAAGGTATGGCTCCTCCCTTCTTCCTCACTTAGAGACAGAGAACTAGTTAAAAGCCACTTGCCAGAAGACAGACAGAATAAACCCTCATAGTAACTGAAAACATTAGGAAGATACATATGCATATATACATGCTATTGCAGAGGAAGTCACTATCTTTAATAAATATTTCTTACAGTATTTGCAATTCAAATGTTATATTGCTGTGTGAGTGCTAGAGAGAGACCTAAAATGAAGATGACTGGAAAGTAACTATTTTTATTGCAAACAGAAAGAAATGTACAAGGTAATCAAACAGCATACACAATGAAAAGCAAATTAGATTTCTGAAACTCTTCCTGTTTTTAGTGACTCCCATGTGGCATTTGCAACACCAGCAAGCAAACTTGTTTATTTTATAAATAGCAGGCCAAATCCTTACATCTTCCCCATTTCCCTCATGCCACTTTAACACCATAGGTGATGATAAGTTGATTTAATAGCTGCTTTCTCAGTCAGCCTGCAAAGGAATGGCATCTCTTTTCATCTGCATCCAGGGTAGAGGAAGAGCTAGAGAAAGGAGAAGGGTTGGTCACGGACAGAGAATAATTTACTGGTTTGAGCTGGGTAAGGGGCAAAATCAGGCCCAGCCTGTGAAAGACCCTGGGCTGCTCTGAAATGTCAAGGGGGAGCTGAAATATGGTGTAGGTGAAGAGAAGAGATCGAGTTCACCTGGCATGTTGAGACATAATTCTTTTCCTTTAGAAAATATAAGATACTCTCATATTTTAATCGCAATACTTGATTAGATGTGAGATAGGTTAGAAATGTTGGCAGAAAGCAGGGCTTTATACCTCAGTAGTGATATATATGCAGATTGATCACCCCAGACAGATAGCCTGGGAGCCACTTTAACTAATGGCTAGCATTTCTCCCTATTCTTTAGCATTTCTGTTTTCTAAGTATTTTTGACTTTGTAACATCAAGGAACTTGGCAGTGACTCATGTAATCTGAGTTCCCCCCTGCCTCTCCCATCATTTCCCTGGGTGATCCTGAACAAGTTACTTCATTAATTTTAACTGGATGCTGTCATGAGAAAAGGCTTGTAGGGCTGGACGGCAAGTCTGCAGTCATTCAATCCTTGTTCAGGCAAATTGCTATTAATTCTAGTGGGAATTTTCTGTGTGTCAAGACTGCAAGAGTCGCCGCAACTGCATGTGCTTAAAAGGCTGCAATAGTTGGATATTGTTTCTGGTCACGTGAAGGCTTAATTGGAATCTGCTGTTAATACTTATCTTCGTGTTTGCCACTTGAACAAATTCAAAAAGGCCCTTCCTCAGTCTTTACTGGCTGATTCCAATCACAGCGGGCATTGTCAAGTGAGTCTGTGTTTCTGTTAGCAGCTCGGCCTAGCCCATTCAAACTCTGGGCAAGTCTTGTCAATGAAGGAAAAAGCGCGAAATAATGTGTAATTTTTCTCCTACCATTGTGCAGCAAAAATGAACAAGTAGATACAGTTTCCCAGAAAATCTTATGTTCTTGTTCCCATCTCTAACTGTGCTGTGAGGAGCCCAAGAGAAGGAGGCCAGGCTGGCTTCAATTGCAGGAGAAATACAGCCAAATGGGATTCTTTAGCAGAGGAGACCAGGGACAGTTTAAATAATTCTTAGAGGATTCTCAAGTATATCACAAATAAATGGAATGTGGAAATACTAGGTTAGAATCTGAGTGTTCCTGATTTACATAGCTTTGTAGAGCTAATATTGCTATTATGATTAAAGCAGTGACAGCTACTGATTAAACAATATCCTTATAAATGCATACAGAAGTACTATAAAAATATAAGAAGCATCAGAAAAACTTATTGGAACTGTGTGCAATAAAGACAAAAAATTAAAACAAATATTATTATTATGTTCCATCTGGATTTTCGGCAATTCCTCTCACATTCGTTTCTGGTATTCAGGAGGCTGGGACAAGCTCTTGACATGCGGGAGGGAGGAGATGGATGTATTTTTGAACGTTTACCTTCAAAAATGAGAAATAGCTCTGAAAATATGTATAACTCATTTGTACGTTTTTCTTTGCACGTGTTTTTGCCTCGAGAGAATGTCCAGAATTCCAACGGGCAAGACCAGTCATGCTGGTAGCATTCCCTGGATGCCTTGAAAGGGCTTTAGTATGAGAGTCAACACAACAGGATTCAGAAACCCTGACATGTAAGCGCCACCATGCATTTGGGTAGGAAGCAACCACAGTCACTGTCACCATGGCTGGCATTAGAGACCTCCAGCTCTCTAACTCTGCACACACTTTATACAGGAGCCCTTAGATCCTGATAGTGAGCCAGTTTCTGTTTCATCCCTTACAGTTCCTTGCGTGTTCTGTTTTGAGTTGCTTCCCTTCCTCCTCCTTTGATTCTCCCTATATTTGTACATTTCTTCCCTTTTCTTCTGCAACCCCTTCTTACCCGCTTTTCTTTGGACACTCTGAAACACCTTATCTTTCCAACCTCTGCTCTCCACTAACCCCAAAGTAACCCCCAAACTGACATTTCTCTCTTTCCTTAAGCGTCTCCCATGTCCCATCCTGCCCCAAATTCCAGCTTGCTCTCCCTGTTTTTGCACAGTAAGCAACTCAGCACAATGGGCATTACTTAGTAAGTCAGGCAACCTGAGTATGACTCAGTATTGATTGATATGCTTTCTGGCAAAATATTGTTTATTCTGTGTGAAGAAAAAAAGAAATACTTTAGCCAAAATAATCTGAAATCTCCCCAAAAAGCAGCATCCAAAACAGTCATCTATTTTTATGAAAATTATGGAAATACGCACTTAATATTATGACATCAAATGGCTAGTAATTACTACTTATGGGCACTGATATTGTTTAATGTATTTCATCGCGGAAAAAAATTCCATCAGTCATTGCTCTCGGAACACCAGAGATATGCAGCCATCATTTAGCAGGGACAGAAAAAGCTCAACACCTTACTAGATTTGTGTTGAACAGAAAAGGACCTTCATTTTAGAAGTCTCGCTTATAATCCCTTCCTGTAGGAAGACACACAGAGCAGTATTTATCTAGCTTAGACACAAGTGGGTGAGTTTTTAGACAAAAAATGGATGAAGCCTATGCTTCCAGAAAGAACAGGAATTTCTAATGTACTTAGGTCACCTCTACCTGTTTTCTCCCTGGGTTTGGCTACCAGCCCATCACTCAAAATGGTTTCTTCCATTTTCTGTCAGTGATATGTGGTGTCTTAATGCAGGTGTGCCACCCTCAAAGTGATTTTTTTTTTTCCTCAAAATAAACAGTGGCCCCAGAACACATGGTTCAGGGACTGAAATACAAAGTAACCTATTTCTGCTTCTTTCACTAACAAAAAGGTGTCTGGTATAAATAAGCAAGAAGGGAAGGAGCAGCATGAAGCAAGCAAATTTGTATTGAAGTTGCACTTCAAAGTGAAGATAACATTTTCTAATACATCTGTGACCCAGATCCTCAAGGATATGTAGCTGGTTTACTCCGGTGCTTAAATAATTTTAAGGATACGGGCACACATGATTTCGAAGGACACCTAAATAACTGTCCTCCAAACTGCCTGTGGTTGGCATGTCCATTTTTGCAAAGGTTTGCAAAGGAGGAAACACTGAAAAGAGTATTATATAGTGCACAGCAGAGAAATAAACGTGCTGTATGAGCTCATGGGAATCTCTAGAAAATACCAGACCCTGGTGAAAGCACTGGTGCAGTTTGGTATACTGGCTCTTCACACGTTTCTGTGAATGGCTGCAGTAAGTTAGGTGCGGAAGGGAGGATAAGGCCATACAGTGAGGGAGAAGCATGCCGTCACAGCGAAGGTGACCATCCCAGTTTCCATTTCAGGCAGGAGAAGAATATTGCAGTGGAGGTAAAATTTTCCTTTTCCAGTCCTTCAGTAAGAAACCCTAAACAGGATGATGCAACACTGTTCTGGATGTGATCGCTTATTCACAGACAAGGGATTTTGATTATGCGCCATTCTCATTAATAGTAAAGGCATATTGATTGTATGCAAATCCTACCCCAAGGATGGCAATCTAAAACCGGTGAACGTGGAATATCGTGCAAGAGAAACCTATTTACATGATGGTTTTATAGTTTATTTTCTCTGTGTGTCTGCTCCACACCAACAGATTCCATGGAGGCTGAATATAAAGGAAAACATAAGCAACTCCGCAAAGTGTGCTTCAGTCTGTGGGTTCAGCTCCCATTAAAAACCCTTTCACCCGGCTTTCGCAGTTCATTACCATACAGTAGGAAAATCCTTTTGCTGGCATGGCTCAATGTTGCACTGCCTGTTTCTCATTCAAATACTTTCTCTTTTTTTTTCTGTTCCTTTTTTTTTTTTTTTCCTCCGAATACTAACTTCATGGAATATTTCCAGGGAAGTGCTAAGATGTAAACAATGTAAATCCTTATTATGGTATATAAAGAGTAGGGAGATACAACATCTTGGCCTCTTCTGTTGAGCAGTATGTTTTGACACTTTCAATGTTTTAGGTTTCTCCCTGTAATAACAAGGATTAATATGATGGGCCTACAAAGAGATTACGTGAATGAATTATACAAGAGATTAGGGGGAAATCTCATTTTCTGCACCCATCAAAATAAAACCTTTTCTGACTCAAAGAAAAGCAGCCTGCCTTTTCTCTTTCATTGGACCGCATCCTTTAGTGTCCTACAGCTGACAGAGACGGGTGAATCCAAAGCTAACCTATATTTCCAGCAAAATTCTAAACAATCTATCCTGCAAAGGTCACTTATGCCAGCTAAGAAGTACGAACCTGAGTCAGTCCCACGTGTCTCGCATGTACCACCCTCCATACCCCATGAAGTGAGCGTGCAGCGAGGGAGTTAGCTGTAGGAGAGCTCCTGCTGGTTTATGGTAAACAAATTCAACAATACAAATTCCTCCTCATTTGGAGAACCTTAAAATACTTTACAAACATGTCCCACAGCACATCTGGGAGACCAGATATTTTTGTGTTTATGTTATGGACAGCTAAACTAAAACGTGTTCCACTTGTCAAGGGTATCCAGAGAATAAAAGACCTTGGAAAAAAAACACCTTGATTCTCAAGAATCTTGTGCTGTAACTAGAAGAAAACCCACCCTATTTGCTATCCTCCCTGCTTTGCTTTAGTGTTTCACAGTAAAATACAGTCATTGCACATCTTTATAGCTCTTTCCATGTCAAAGATCTCGGACTCCTTTAAAAGTTGTGAAAGACACAATTCGGCAATAACAATCCCACCCCTTACGTGTGGCCATGTTTGGAATGAAGCGTAGCCACTGTTCAACAGTCCAGCTCTGTGTAATAATCGCTGACAGAAAATGAACATTGACAAAATTAAACTTGTGGAAAAACTATTAGCTGATATGCATTGTACAGTAATTTAAACCGTAAATTGTGGAGAATATAAAACTGGTACCATCATTTGCTCTATTTTCTGTCTTCACGCTTCCCATTTGTTTTGCATAACTCTACTTACGTTTCAATTGTTCTTCCATCACTTTTTTTTTTTCTTATTAAGGATTCCACATCCAAGTCCAAATACTGCATCTAGCTGCATCTCTTTTTTTGTAACTGGAGAGTTTGGCTGGACACTGTGGCCACAAAGACCTACTTGGATTTTGTAGAGCCAAATCCTCTTTCTTCCTTTCCATTTCCTCTCTCCTCTCTCCATCAACACAAATTTACACAGTCTCATCCAACTCTGACTCTTTTGGAAGTGGTACCTTCTCTGCCGTGCACAGAATAATTCAGAAGGGTGGGCTGCCTTTGAAAAAACAGCACCCTTAGAGAAAAGTACAAAGATACCTTTGCTTTTCATGTCAGACAGGAGCGCTGCTTCAGCTTTCCACCTTTGCTTTACAAGTCCATCGTAACACAATCTAAAAGCACAGATCTCAGCCTTTTGGGAACAATGGAAATCATACATTTTCTCCTAGGTAATCAGTAGACAGTGAAGGAGCAAAAAGTATCTAAAACATAGAAGAGAGAGAAAGGCTGGGGATGGCCTCACTGAGCTCCTGAGGGGTAATCCACCCATTGCATAATATTGCTATGACAAGTCTTAATGAGTTTTAAATGTCAGGTATCGTAGCATAACCCACCGTCTACACAAAGAAGTAACCAGTATTTTTCATGTGCTTACAAAAAAAAAAAAAAAAAAATATTCCCCCCATTNAAAAAAAAAAAAAAATAGTTACCCTCCTGTCTTTCCCTTCTGAGCAGCAGCTGGCTGGGGTGCCTGCGAGTGGGAGAGAGGTGCTGCAGTCTGACTCGCCTGGCAATCAAACCGGGGAGAGAGCATCCTGAATTCACAGTAGGCTGCTCCGTGGGAGGAGGAGTGAATGTCCTTCCCTCCTTGATAACAGGATTAATGCCAATCCCACACGTTAGTGTGTGTTCTGAGGTGGATTTATCGGTACAAGCCCTTACCACAAGCTACCACAGCAGAGGCATCTGCGCTATGTGATGTTGTGACCCATTCTGCTTCCAAAGATGTGGGCTTGAAAGTGAATATTGTACATATTTGTGTGCACGTGCCTATGTGTGTGTGTAAATCACACACCTAGATGTCCTTGCACTACTAGAGTTAACTACTGTTTTACCTCTGTTATTTTCTTTTTTTTTTTTTCCTTTTTGGAAACTCCAGCTGATTAAAACACTGACAAAATGTTTATGCTGTAGCTAGTCGTTTCCAAAGTCATGGCTCCAGTAACGTCTACAAAAGTATATGGTGTTGGTTTTCATCCACTTTTTAAATATCAGTTTCTTCTTGCAAATGACACACACATATAGAGATATATATACAGATGTACAGCCTGGACAGGAACAGTAAGGCCTGTCCCTGAGTCGTTTCCTTGACATTTAGTTCTGAAAACCATTTTTGGCAATCTTTCAGGACCACGTGGTAGTCAGGGCCATGTCCAAACCAGCTGAGCTTGGACTGCCCTGTTTGCAGTCAGCACTTTGATTGTGAATTCACTACAGATGTCAACACTTCTCATCTGGAAGGATCTAATGCCTTGGGTGTACCTTGTTAGCATGCAAGTGCCTCACAAAAAAAAAAAA
>VXBO01007653.1:1006497-1032131 GCA_013400135.1 Rhinoptilus africanus | reverse complement strand
CTTCTAACCATAATGATTCTATGAATTTAAAATATCCATATTAGCAGCAAGGGGCTCATCAAGGGCAGAAACCAGCAATAAAGATCCAAAGTGAAATCTTAATTTTTTCTTTTTTTCCCTTTTTTTCCTTTCTCAGTGTTTTTAGGAGGGAGAAAAGCAGATGAGTTTCCAAGTATGCTTTTAGGGTGCCTAAAACACACAGCTTCATTTGACAGGAGTGAGTAGTGTTGTTGTGAAGGTATGAAAGCTGTTTCTGTATTGTTCCAGTTGGGAGCTTAATTATGTTCTTCATAAATTACTATAAAATGTTTACACTTAAAAATATGATGTACTGGGTTCAGATATGGGTTTTTTTGTTTGGTCTTACTTTTCAAAATCACTATGGTAATCAATACTGATGCTTTCTGGTAAAGCAAGCTTTTAGATTGAGGCAGGGTTATTTCCTATGAAAGGTTCACGGATGAAAAACTGACTTCTAAAGTGATGTCCTTTCCGTTATATATGGTAGATTTACTTCTGTCTTTCATCAGAATTCAGCTGGCAAAATTAAGATAAAACAAATTATGTATTTTTACATACCAGTGGAAAGTAAAGTAAAACTCTTCTGTTTTGGTCATTTTATTCTTCTTAAAGATCAGGCTTCTTAAATATGAAGCTCCTTTCCGACCTTTCATTTACTTGCCATATTTTTAATGACACAATGATTTCAGAATGACTTAGACTTTTAAGGCCCAAATTTGAAACAACCCAAAGATACTTGTTTTTTTAAAAATGTATTTTGGAGGGAAGCCTCCCCCTGGTCTCTAAAATGCCTGTTGTTGCACACCTGCAAGTTGACATGCACAAATTCTCCAGTCGCTTTGGAGGTTTTGGACTTGGGTGTGTTTTCTGCTTACAAAATAGATGAAAAGAAGCATCAGCTCAAATTACTTCCAAATTCAAGTTAATTCCAAGTCTTTTTTTTTTTTTTTCTGAAGTCGATAATGGAGTTTGGTAGCTGTAGAGCTCTACCCATGACCCCTTTGAGCATCACTGCAATGTTAGGAAGCCTGAAGAGCAAAGAAAATCTTCCTTCTCACAGAGTCTCATTGAACATGCGTGAAGGAACAGAATGCATGAAAGTTTTTACAAGGACTTAAAAATTCAGGAAGAAATACGGCACTCAGTGAAGACAGGCATTATAAAAGTTATACAGTCCAAGTCGAATTGGTTAGTGGTAGTTAGTGGTGTTAATAGTCACCAGAAGCCCAGAAAGAGCAGGAGCCAAATCACAGATGTTAGAGTAGATCAAATCCGAGCGTGAGCAGACCAGGCTGCCTTGCTGCTTCAGAAACACCAAACAAAAGGGATAGTTTCAAAGGCCATGAAAACAAAGACGGAGCTGTTTCTGGCCTGCATAGATTCTGCAGTTTGAAGTCTTCATTATCTCTGTGCCTTTGCCTCGAATGTAAAGAGTTCATCCACCTGTGATGGGAAATATCAGTGGTGTAATTCTGATTCAAAGAAGCTGACTCGTGTCTGGAGATAGAGACAAAAAACACGTGGCAAACGGTTTGTCTTTGCCATATTGTATCTTTGCTGTGGCATCTGGATAATATCCAGAAGACTTCAGAAGCCTCTGCTCTCAGGAGGATCCTTGAAAATCTAAGAACAGCATAGTGCAGCCTGTAGAACAGCTTAGTTTTAAAACACTGGAGGAAAAAAAAAATATTTTTTTTGTTTCCTTTTCTTTACGATAACTGGAAAAATGTAGGCAAATTTATCTGCTAGCAGTTTGTAGGACAGAAGACAGATTTATGCTTTGATTGGTACCCTAGATGTGCACATACTGCTCACCGAAATGTAAAGAAGGAAATCGATGCACAGCAGGAAAAACAGATAGCGTGTTCCCCACTTGGAGCTCAGTACCCTTCGTCAGTACATAATGCCTGCAGAGAGAAGCCACCGAGTCCTTCTTGTGAGTTCAGGTGGCATCTCAACCGGGTTATTAGATGCTGCTTCTGAACTGCGTTTTCTCTTCAGCTGGCATAATACGGCAGTGCTGCTGTGGTCGGATGGGTTTGCCCCGGCTGCTTCGCTTTAAGGAGACACACCAGGTCTGCCCGGCTGGCCATGCCGGGTGGAAGCCAAGGTGCAGAGTCGTGATGTTCTCTAGGGATAAGGCAGGGAGAGACCTCGTCTCTGCGTGTGCAGCCATCCCAGCAGCAGCCTGCGTGCTTCTCCTTGGGAGTCTCTTGATTTGTGGGCTGACCTTTTCACACTGGTGAAGCTTAGCAGGCCCACCCAATTTTGTCACTTTACGCCGCGTGTCTGATGTTGCAGACAGGGAGTCTGTTCCTGCTGTGTTTGGAGTCAAGGGCAGAATTCTCGGTGATTTCCATAGGAACAAGATGTGTTCCTAAACATACTTCAGTGTTGAGAAAGCAACTTCCTAATAAAGAACCAGACTATAACGTTACACAAAACATCCAGCATTGTTCTGGGCTTCAAAGCTCTGAACAGTAACATGCTTGCAGGCACAAGCGCTGCAAACAGCAAATCTCTGGGTATTCCTGGCAGGATTGGAGGATTATCAACTCTCATTCTGCCCTGAGAAACAGTTGAGGCTTGATCATGTTACTGATAAAGTCCTTCTTATTCTAATGGCCACTATTCAGGCCCCTTAGATGATATGGAAGGGAATTTTAGAAGCGGTGAAGTGTGACATAATAGCTCTTACACAAAGGAATTACTGTATCAAGCAGAAAAAGGTAGTGGGACTTCAGTTTACCTGAAGAAACAAAATGCCCTTTCCCACACTGATGTGGACACTGTTAGAAGTTACCAAGGAAAACTTTGGGCTGCAATCCTGCTGCTTTGAGTTGTTATACTTTAGTCAGACTGGTTCCTAATGAGAACTTTTTTTTTTTTCCTCCTCTTCCTTTGGGTATTAATTTTTTCTCTCCCGCCCCTCGCCTCCATCTTACCCTTTGTCACTACCTTACTGACATTCCTTCCCTTAACAGAGGAACCTTTTCAGTTATAGGCTTTTTCTTTAAGAGGGGTTGAAATGGAAGTATCTAGAGCCTGTTGAGTTCCAAAACGTAGCTCATAGATACCTGCAGTTTCTTGTTTGCTTTACAAAATCCCCATGTTCCATTAATTTTGCCACCACCAAGCCACTCTTCTTGAAATAAAGCTGTCAAGGTGCAAGAAAGTGGGGGGGAAGGTAATCCCTTGAGTCATATAGGTTGTGTATTTGCCATTTGGGTAGCATTCCCAAACATGAGAGCTCCGGGGCTGTCTTTTTCACACAATCTTCAGCTTGTTGGAGTCAGAACACCATTTTCTCTGATTACCAGGTGAAGCGTGGTTTTCTCCCATCTTGGAGTGGTTTGGTTTTGTGATGAACATCTGGGAGATTGCAGTTTTTTTCCCTGTGGTGTCCTAACAGCATCAACATTTATTAAATTCTTCTTCACCTATTCCCCTGCCCAACCATTCTTACACTTGGGGGGGGGGGAGGAAGAAAGGTTTGTCATGCAAAGCATGTGGCTGACATGCTGTCCTATTATGCCACTTCCCAGTTAATTCATATTTTGACATTCAAAAGCACAGGCAAAATTCTATAGAGGTAAACTTTTCCAAGAAAATTGTGTCCACTTCAGACTTGATTGCCACATATGAATGTTCGATATGGATTTTAATCCAGAGTACTAGCATTGTCTTATGCAGTTAAGGTTGGGTTCTTTGTTCCAGTTTCATTTTTCGGTATAACCATGGCATGTCATTTGGACAAAAAGCTGCCAAGTTACTAGGATAAACTTTTTGTTTTGCCAAGATAACAGACCAAACTTTTTATTCTAAAGGCACAAAATATGCCAGAATGCAGAATTTGAATACAAAGCTGTTTGACTGATTTACTTGAAAGGTGTAAAAGGCCTGAGGGAAATGTCGAGCATCTGTGAATGGAAAATGAACAACATCTTCAAAGGATGGTCTTCATTGCTATTTTGTAGGGGAAAACAAAACAAAAAAAAAAGACTTTAATTTTTCTAAATATCGTATTGCAGTTAAATTCCCCGTATAGATACATGGTGCAGGAGCCCTAGCCTGAGTAAAACACTGGTTGCATATCTGGCTTCTTGGAAGAATTTCTCACTGACGGATTGGGTTAGAATTGAAAAATCATGAGTGAAATCAGTGGGTGGCTATTCTCAATATTGAAACCATTTTTATGAAGCAAGTTCAATATAATCATGCTTGTTATGTTTTTTTGATTGTTTGGAGTTTTAAGAGTAATTCATTGTGATCCTGTTGTAAAGTGTTGTGATAAGGCAGCATTTTCTTCATTAAGATATTGCTGAATTTTCATTTTTAGAAATACTATTGGCAGCGCTTTAGAAACCTGGACTCTAGCCAGAAAATAAACAATCGCTGAAGCCAACTATGCAAGGAGATTCTACACACACAAGTTGGAGACTGTTAATTTTTACTTTGTGTTGCAAATTCTCTCATCTGTGTTTGGGCAGATCTGTGAATTCTTATGTGAAGTAACTCAGTAGCCATGTAACTGGCCACCGAGGGATCGCTTGAGTGCAAGGGCATTAGCCAGGGCAATGGTTACTGAGGCACGTCCTGTCCCATAGACCTGCAAGGGCTGGTGGCAAATGGAAAGGGTCCTGTGGGCTTGGTGCTCGTCTGCTTCTAACCTGTGATTTGTGGCAGTCTTTGAGGTTTTTATTGCTAGAAGAGTAGCAGGGTGTACAAATCGCTATGCAGTCAGTGTCTGTGCTGCAAAGATCATGCTCAGACGCGCTCAACTTCTTCCCATTGCCGTTCTCTTCCCTTCACTTAGAGTGAGCTTCACTGTTCATCTCTTAGCCAGTGTCTGTCAAAAGCAGCTCCCTTGAAACTTTAAAGGTGTATAATCTTTTATGTAAGAAACTAGCTCACATCCTACCTTGCTGATGCTAATTACTTTTTAGGAGCCTCACACAGAGAACTGTTTATAAATTATAAGCCCATCCTGCAGCAACGAAACCAATCACCTTTATTTCAAGGTAGAAGAGCACAGGTGAAGAGTTACTGAACAGAGCTCAACTATTTCTTTAATATGAAATAACTGTTTTCAGGACACATATCCTACTTTTTTAAGTCCATGGGCAAATGCCTATTTATTTGTACGGAAGAAGGGTCAGGCCCCATGTGTCTGAGGGATGCTATTGTGAAAGCAAACCCTTGCTGAGTCCCCTCTGCAGGAATCGAGATGCGCTCCTGGCCAGTACTCTAAATATAACAATGTGAAATTTATGAGGAAGGGAGCTGGCAGTAATAATGCTTCTTTTGCCTTTCTACTCTTTATCATTAGCTTCTCATGCTTTTGGGTCATTCTCTGCAGAGAGCTGTTCAGTCCGTTAATTGTCTTTGTTAGACAGTCTCTATCTTCTTTCTCGTAGTAGCTTATTCGTAGCAGGGAAAGTTCTATCCATCATTAGTCATTTAAGCCGTAAGGCCATGGTCCAAAGCTTGCTTCCATTTTTTTTCTCTAGAATCTATTATACGTAAGAGAAATGAATATGTATCCGCATGCACATGTATAGGCATACATGTGTAGCTCTCATTAAAATTACTTTGTGTTATGTGTGTTCATTTTATGCTTTTATAATTGGTGTAATCTCTCAGTGATAATGTGAAGGATGCAATGAGGTTAATGCTTATGGCTATGGTCCAGCGTTTGTAACCCTTATAACTATTTTGTAACTCCATCTAGCTTCTCCCTAAATATTCTGAATTTGGACTGCAGTGGAAGATTTGCAGTAGCATGAACATGACTTCAAATAATTGAGAACTAATAAGAACAAAATTTATTACTTTACCTGTTGACCATAAGCAACATCATTCCAAACTTACTGCAGTGATGGAAATTAAATATGGTATAAACATGTTCACATGGCTTCACAGTTTTAAATATTTAAGAGATTATTTTTATCTTTTATTCTTCTCTGAAGTATGAAATTTAATCCAACACTCTTATATCAATGGAAATTGTAGTCAACCTTAAAGCATCAAGCAAGAGCTCCTACAACATGCATGCTTTTCAGAAGTGCCCTGTACTGAGGCTGTCTCACACTCTTGGTGCTAGGTGCTCTTTAAGGAAAGGTAAAAGAGGAGCAATATTCTCAAGATCAGCACCTTTCTTAAACAGGATGTGTTTATATTGTTGTCTGTTTTGATGATTAGGCTTTAAAAGCAAGCATTGTTTTTGCAACCTTCTGCATAACACAAATACTTATCTACAACAAACAATCAAAGGCCCTGTATAAAATAAATAATATTAATGAAACTGTAGTGCTGTCACTCTTCACTGTCAAAACTGATATTTCCTTTAGCTCCTGAACTTGCTTTTCCTTTTCTGTTCTGTCTGCCTTGTCAGTCATATATCCCTCTTTAGGCAGGCTTAGACAGGCGCACAGTGGAGAGTAATGGGACCCTTGTAATTTATTTTAATGACCAGAGTTGGGACTGACTGTGTTTTGCAGTATACTGGTGGTGTGGGCTGGGCTAATAAAGTTTACGTGTCCAACAGCTGCCTACAAACTTCCAAAATTTGCCAGACTTATGTCACGAAAAACTTCTATTGTGCTTTCTACATCTTTGTATCTGGCATTAGGAAGTGGTACTAGTAACAGTGGCAGTGGTTTTGTTTCATGCAATACTGATCAGAACCAGGAAAATCCTTTTCCTGTTTCATGAGCCTGATTGCCATTTCCTTTGTTTTTCTTTTCCTTTTCCTTTCTGTCTGGTATGAGGTAAATGTTCTAGTGTTTTAGTTTCAAGTATCAAAACCAAACAAATGTTTATCCCATTTAAACATGAATGTCTTTTCAGATTTTTTCGAATTCAGCTGCCAAAACAACAAAAAATACCAGTCAGTTGCATAGCCTTACTGGAGAATTTATATCTAGCACAGAATGGCTGACTAAAAGAACATGGGTTTTCCTGTGAGTTGAGATGCCGAGCACATATGACCGTCTGTTTCCAGAGTCAGCAATGTTGCGAGTCCTCTTTCCTGGAAAAGAGGTCCTATCTTCTTGCACAAGAGGATTTTCCATAACTGAAAAGCCAGTCTCACAGAGTTTGAAGAGTTTAGGAAACCACTACAAAAAAACCCCGGAGCTGGTTTTAAGGGATTAAATTACCTATGTCCTTTTCTTGAAACAAAGCTAAGACATAGTCCTCAAGGAACTTGGTATCTCCAGTTCTTAAGTCCACACTGCATATGTTTATCATAGAATCACAAACTTTTTTTATCCAGTTTCATGAAGTGGCATTAGTAGGAAAAGTAAAAATATTTTTTGATGGATATGTTGGGTCATATGGTGGAATTTTCTCACATGTCATTTCTATATCTATGCTGAATGCAATCCATCAGTATTATAGTTTTGTTCATTTGGGGAGTGGGAAAGGATGCCACCTAAATTAAATTGCCTAGATGTTAGTAGCAAAGCAGACCCAATAAAGCCAGCCATGTGTCGTACAGGTTGCTTCTGTTAACAAATGTAATGACAGAATAAAAGCAAGTGTGATGATATAACAACACCAAGCATAAGACTGTAACAAATACAGAGCCTCAGTTTTGAAGCACTAAGTGGTGATGGATGCAACTGAAATTCAGCAGGATGGTGAAATCGCTGGCCTTCCTTGCCCTGAGAATGCGGTTCAGACTTTCCAGCAAGACTAAGCAGAAATGTCAATGCCTTAAAATAAATAAACAAGCACCTAAGCAGTACTGAAGTTTGTTCTGTCACAGAAGGATCTCCAAAAATGTAATGATACCAGTAGTTAGCAGTGGATCTTCTACATTAGTAGGATGAAATAATGTCTGAAGAATGTGCTGCTTTAAGACAGAATTAGTAAAGTACCACTTTAAAAAAAAAAATAAAATCCTTCTGTATGGTCTGTTTTCTTACTGGTGCGCTGTGCATCAGTTTTTGGTCAAAACTGAAGTTCACCAGGACACAAACCCTTCATCATTTTTCACCATATGAAGCACAGTGCAATAGAAAGTACAATCCTCAAAACACGGGTAATCAGCAGGATAGGAGTAAAGGATAAATATCTATACAATATTAGATACTGACCAAAAAACCTATGGGAAGATTGTTATTCCTGTCTCATTGCCACAACAATTTACCTTCTTTCCCTTGAGGGTGGCAGAGCACTGGAACAGGCTGCCCAGGGAGGTGGTGGAGTCTCCGTCTCTGGAGACATTCAGAACCCGCCTGGACGCGTTCCTGTGTAACCTGCTCTAAGGTGGCCCTGCTCTGGCAGGGGGGTTGGACTAGATGATCTCCAGAGGTCCCTTCCAACCCTAGGATTCTGTGATTCTGTAACAAAAGGGATCAGCTGCTTTCCTAGAAACAACTTAAGGACTGCATGAGTCTATTTTTTCTGAAGACCTTAGTCTACAGAGGCCAAAAACTAAGCAGCGTGTAGGCTGACTGCTTTGCAAAGAGTCTTCTGAAGCTTTTGCCTACTGCATAACCTAGTGAAGGCCCAGGGCAATTTTGAGTATCTAGACATTAGTTGTCTATACACAATAATAATGGCACATCAGTACAGTGGCTTTGTCCTTTAGTAGGAATCTGCTTTCGAGAAGTAAAAGGCTTTTTGAAGAGTTCTCTTGCGTGTTCTGACAGATTTGTGACTTCATTATTTTCTGTGGTTTTCGAGGATCCAAAGCTGGGTCAGCTCTTCAGTAAGACACAGTGAAGGGTGGGTTCTAAGCATCAGATTATGAGGGTTTTGTTGCTGTAGCTGAACATTACAACTTGAGGCTGTTGCAGTTTGCACTTGCCCAGAAGCAGACTTTCAGACAGCCTGGAGAATGTCTTCTAGTACCAAGAGGTTTGAGAAAACTGTGGTCTTGCAGCCATCAAAAGATGATTTTGAAGTCATGATCTGTTCTGGTAGAGTAATGTTTTGGTTTTGTATTGGCATTCTACAGGTATGGGAGACAGGGCAAGGAGAGTGGGCTTTGGTATGGTTCTTTTGGACTGGGCAATTGACACAGGAAGAGGATGTAAGAGTGGATGTTTTGGGTCAGGTTAAGTGTGCATCTAGCTTGCTGCTGTGTCTCTGATGCTGGCTGGGCTAGATATCCTACCATGTAAGTATAGGGCAAACATGTTTCCCCAGATAATACTCTCTCAGCTTCTGGCCATCTGCATCATAGGTACTTTGCGCATTAGAGGTCATAGTTCTGTGTTTAATAGCTGTTGGTGGATGGTTTTAATCCATAAAATTTGTTTAATTTTTCTTAAAATATAAGTAAGCTTTTGTCATTAAAAAACCCAGTTAAACTGCATGCTCTGTGGATTAAAGCCACCTCCCTTTGTTTGTTGTAGAATTGCTATCTGATAATACTGTAATTGTCGTAGTATGAGAAGTGATTCATGATTGTTGCCTATTCAGTTTGTCAATGCCACTTGCAGATTTTTTAATAGATTTTTACGAGATTCCTTCCTGGACGAATCTTCCTAGTCTATTTAAATGCTTGTGTACAGAAAACATTCTACACTTCTTACTATTCTTCTCATCCCCTTCTGTTCCCTTTCCAGCTCTAGAGAGGTAGGTAAACCATAAACTACCACCATGATATAATGAGCTCTTCTTTTGTTCCTTTTTTTTCTCAGCAGCTTCTGAAATTCTGTCTGCTCTCTGACTGCTAGGGTACTAAATCACCCCCTGCATAGAACTGATATGAATAAATTTTTTTTATTATAGCTTTCATATCTCTCTAAGATGCAGTAGCCTAGCCAGTGTTGGAGCCCACCACTGTGCAAAGCTAGTGAGGGGAGGGGATTTGCTCCCTGCATTACTCTGCATTTTCCAACATGAATTTAATTTGCTATTTTATCCCCTAGCTACTCAGTATTGTGAGTGATGGATTCTACTGGAATGATTTCTGGGTGAAGGCAAGGAAGTGTTCTGCTAACCTGTAGATGCTTTGAAGAGGGAATCAGCTCAGTGTAAGGGAATGTATGTCCTGGCACTTATCATGGTTTTGTAGAATTGGAAGTCCTAAGTTGTCTAAAATAAGTTTGTTCAAGAACATTGTGTCAAGAAACTGTTAAGCCTGTGCATTTCTTTGCTTTCTGCCACAGAGTCTTTAAAGGACTTAATGGGCAAAACCCGACAGCCAAATGAGGTTTATGGTAGAGTAGTGACAGCAAGAATGCGGAAGGGCTGCCTTAGTAATTTTCAGAATCAAGGACAGCAGTGGGAGAAGCAGAACACACGGTTCCAGAAGATAAGTTGATGATCAGGAGAGGAAAAGAGACCTGGAATCACAAAAAAAGACATAAAGGTTGTCTCCACCAGAAGTCTGTTAACTTAGAAACACAGCATCTTGATAGCAAGATGATGCTATGGTCAGGTACTTGATTGGTTTACTGCAGAAACTTTCACAGAATATGTGAATTGTGGTCATCGTGGTTCTGTAGATTTGTTTGGTTTTTTTCTCAACTGACAATGCTGAAGCAGTTCTCCACTATGACATTATACTTTGTTTCTTGAATGGGTTTAAAGTTTCTGAGACAGAAATGGTACTTGTTTTTTGCTCACTATGCAGTGTTTTGGTCAGGAGTAGGAATTAGACTCCTTGGTGCTGAGGGACCTTCAAAGTGATCTGAAATCCCCATGCTTATTCAGACTACTTTAAAACTAGAGTATATATCCTTGGGGATGCGGTACTTGGGCTTCTTGTGTAAAGCAAGCTTAAGATGTGTCTCCTCACAAAATACAAAACAAGAAGAAAAAGATATAATGAGCTCTAATCTTCCTTCCCCTATAAATCATAAGTTTTGTCCATGTGGAAAATAGCAATGTTTTCAGTGAGTCACCAGATGTTTAGGGTTTTCCCTCCCTGTGCCTTTACCTTGGCTAGGGCATGGGTAATCATTACCTCTTTGAGAAAGCAGATTTCAGTTTTTGATGTTGCAAAATAATTTGTTTCATTGTGGAGGCACAGAGTGTGCCTAGACAAAATACTTAAGGGGCGTACTATCTAGCTAGTCTTCATATCTCAAGGAGACAGAGAAATTGTTGAACATCATCAACAGCAAACAGTAGCAGCTCAGATCAGATAGTGAAGAAAATGGAGTTATCTTTGCTATAGCCCCTTGTTATGGCATCCTTGTCACCTGAACAGTGTGAGGTTTCTCCATTTCCTAATATATTAATGTACATTTTATTTTTAGGGGATTTACATTCTTGCTTTGATTACTCCATGAATTCTACTTCTTCCCAGAGCTGTTTAGACCCTCTAGTTATGCTGTTTTGTTTTTTCTTTCATATTAAGGCGTCAGCATTGTCAGCATTAACATTTTGTATCATCAAGATATCTATGATTTTCCTTTAATTATATTCTTTGCTACAAAACTAATCTACCGAATACATTCCCTTAAGGGGTACCATAAAGGCATCTGTTTTTCTAACAGCTTTAGGTATAACCTTGGTCTGCCTAAGGTATAGGAAATAATTGGAATAATTTGTCTCTCCAGATTTCTCCCCTCATTCTCTTTACATGTGTTTCATTGATTCTTCTACCTTCTTTTATGCTGCAGGTGTGGTCACTCTTTCCTTTTACATTCCTTTTTATTCCAATAGCTTTATGACAAAAGACACCTCATGTAATCTGTGTCAGACTGTGGAGTGCTTTAACTTTCTGACCTCTGTTCTGTCCCTTCCTGTATCAAATTAACGTTGTCCTTGGACCCTGCATTAGCAGTTTTAAGTACACAGGAATGGCCTGTCTAGTGAGCAACACAGTTAAACTCAGTGATGGGTAATTCCTCCTCCACCATATCACTATGCATTGTACCTTTCTCCGTTCATTTACTTAGGCATTTTATTCTGTGTTCTCCTATCGTGAAAACAAAGGACTCTTGAACCTCAATTTAACTTCTTTCTGTGAAGTGGGGTTTTTTTTAAGTTTTAATATAATGATTTGGCTAACCGTGCTAACTTTTGCATGCCACGTACAAAACTAATAAAAAGCCCATTTGATTTCAGGCTGATAGTCTTGCTTATCTTCTTCTAAAACCCTGCACATAACTCTTAAATATAATGCTTTTGAATTAAATATGTTATTGACATGGTTCTCATTCATGTTGTGCAAGTTCTGGTTCTTACATGCTCTTGCTTAAGTAACATAATTCCCTTGTAGTCACTGCATCCATTCTTCATATGCCAAGAAGTTATCTTGCTATCAGTTCGCCATAGGTCCATGGGCAACTTTTCTCTTACTGGATTTCTTTTACTTGTAGCAGTTTGGGTTCTTTGCAGTTTGCATAGTGGTTGTCTGTTGGATTTGCTTTGCTTGGCACATCCTCATTTCCTCAAGAAAGTTGAACTCTTCAACTTCCAGTAGTCTTTCTCTGTTTCTGTTGTATATTGTAGTTACAGCCTGATCACTTGTCAGTGCCGTATTCCTCATTTTATCTCAGAGGGTGTTCCATAGTTGGCCTTCTCTGCTGGATTTGACTAAAAGACAATCAACTGCTGTCAGACATAAGGTTTCTTAAAACTATCTGACACTTAGCTGGTGCCAAGTGAAGATATGATTCATTAAACTGCATGTGTTAGTGCGCAATGGAGTTCTCTCCACCTTTCGACATTTAGTGGAGTCAACAGCACATTCCTTTTCTTCCAAATGGAGATGTTCATATTGATTTGCATGCAGAAATTGCTTCCTTGTCCATTGAACTGAGTGTGGATACAGATTTGTATGCCGCAGAGAGTTTTAAAGATAGGTGAGATGTATCGCAGGAATGTCTAAATATCTGCCAGAGGGATTTCTGCTTAGGGACCCTTAACTTACCCCTCTTCTACTATTGGCGTTAGATAGACAACAGTTTTCTTGTCCTAGTGTAATTTTGGTGTGGTTGTTTTGTTTTGTTTTTCTTCCCAGAATACCATTCTGTACTTGATGTTAGAAACAAAGCATGGGACACGGTGGTCTTTTCCGTAAGAGCCGGGCCTCTTCACGAGGTTGTGTCTGGAGATGGGAAGAGCAATGATCACAGCTAGTCAGTCCATTGTCGCGGGCTGGTAGACAGTCCCTACTTTAGATAATGTAAGCTTACCCAGAAGACTTATTCCCAATATCCCTGTTGTCTTAATAACTATTATTGGATAAATACTCAGTCCATCCTTTTGATGCAGTTGATCTTGGACAAGCAAAGCAAGCTGAGACAACAGAGCTCTAGTGCACAGAAAAGCCAAACCTTGTGTATTCACTACAGCCTGACACTAGCAAGGCTGGCACTCCAAATAAGGCCCTTCACAAGCATGTGCAGCATTGTTTAGCTAGTTAATCTAGGAAGTAAATTAATATTTTGTTTATTGATTTTAAGTGTCTTGAATTATGTAGCTTGTTTTCATTGATTGGTCATGGTTGTTAACATTTAAATTCTTTAAAGATGGGAGATCGGGGAGAGGGGATGTGAGTCCGTGAAAATCGTGCAAAGATTCCTTTTGCATGGTAACAATTAAATAGATGTGGGCTAAAATGAAGCAGACATTAGCAGAGTAATTTGTGTCTGAGACGCTGCGTAACAAAACTGATAGTGTTTCAAGTGCTGAAGGGACTTGCTCTTTTCAGGTAGCTTGTAAAGTGACTTAAAACATTGCTTAATGATGAAGTATTATGTGATGATGACTACGGAAATAAAAAATACTACTCTTCCTGTTGTTTTCACTTAAATCTTTCCTTAGCTGCATTGATTCTTGAAAGAATTGTAACAGGCTTTGAATTTTCATTCTGCACAACTGGTTTTAGTTTCAAAGTGTATTTAGGGCAGAAGACTCTTTTAACCATTACACTATTCAAAAAGACCTTCGCTTGTACCTGGTAGTGGGTAAGTGCTAATGGTTTTAATTAAGTACATTTTCCTAAACATCTGAAAGAAATGTACTTTTATTACCCAAAGATAGATGGTTGTTCTGTTAGACTCTAGTCCGTGTGCTACCTTCATATGTGCAGCATCCTTTTCGTTCCTGTACCTTATTGCTAAGAGGCTTTCTCAGTTCATTGATCCATCTTCTTACTCGTCATTTTTCTTAATATCCTATCTCATATTAGTTTCTTGTTTCCATTTATGTAGTGCACTATGTTTCACCATAGTTAATAGGTGGTTTTTACTGAGATACAGTAAAAAGGCTTTTGGAATAGGTTTTAAAACATATTTTAGTGGGTTTGAAAACCTGGTTTGTCATATTTAGCTGCTTGAGGCGGTGTACTATGATTTCTAGCTTTTCGGGCAGATTCCAAAAGATCAAGCTGTTAAGTAGAAACACCTTCATGAACTCCCCAACATTTAAAGTTTTTATTACACTGAATACACAGTGTACATCGTGGTAATGTAAATCATTGCTTAGCTGGTCATTCAAGGTTCAGGACTGCATAAGGTTCTGACTTGCTCCTCTTTCTCTATACCTCTTCTGTGCCCTTCTTCAAAGACACAAAAAGTCCAGAAAAGAGCAGAGGTTACTCTGGTGGAAAGTGATTAATCTCATGAGGATCTATCAAAAACGAAGGTCCCATCATATCATATCTCATATATCACATATCCTACATATCATATATGTATCATATCACATGTATCGTATCTTTCATATGTATATGTCATATATGCCATATGTCATATACCATATTTATCATATTGTATGTATCATATATCTATTGAATATAAAATATATGCTGTATACTGTGTATCATACATATCATATTGTATCTCATATCACATATATCATATATATCGCATAATATTCAATCATTTTAGCACAAACAACAGAAGACAAATGTTAAAGCAGGAAAGCCTGAAATGCCATTTCCATTGCACTGTGAAGTACATGTAACAATAAACTTTTTGAGGCAAGTTTTCTGTAATTAAATTAAAACCGAGAATGTTTTGAAATCTTTAGCATCCATTTCTCCTCCCATGTGTTGCTTACATGAAGTATTCTGACTTTATCCAATATAGACTCCTTCTTGGTGACCAAAAGGAGTAGCATAGTGATGACTTTAGAAAATCCAAAGAGTGGAAGTCAAGCTGCTACACGCAAGTGGGGAGTCTTTTTGTTAAGGCAGTAGGAATATACCTGTCAGATTTTGAAGATTTCAGAAATACTTCAGAAGAAAGATATGAGTATCCAAGAATATTCCTTGTCACTTAAGATGAATGCCTGAAAATAATATTGTCGGAAAATGCTACAGAGATCTTTCAAATAGCAGGGAAATCTTTCACATCGCTTGTTCTCCAGAAGTAAAACTTCCTAGTGCTTGAACAGAAGCCATGCTGCTTCTAATGAATGACAGAATAATTTTTATCTTTAAAAAGCTTATTCTTAAAAAAGTGAGACATCAAAAAGGCCCAAGTCCATTAAGAGAAGTAGGATCTTTGATTTTTTTTCAGTCTGGCTCTCACTTTGCAAACCCTGAATGAAGCAGATTGCATTCGTGCTCATGTATTGCAATACTATGAAGAACTATACTTGCATGGGGAGATCAGGTGTGCTTACAATAACATGCCAACACTGTAGTGGTTGTTATATATTTCTGTTATACTTGATTACCGCACTTGAGACCTAAGTTGTCAGTTGGTCATGGAATGGTGAAGCAACTGGATAGATTTTTAGCCTGTGCATAGCTGAAAAACAGAGAGTACCACTCAAGGCTGTTAGGCCCTGTCTGCAGACTGTGCTTAAATATATGGAAATTATCTGATGCACACTTTCAAATTGAATCATGTCTGTAACAGGGAAGAAAATATTGCTGTTTGCGCCAGTAGTTATTTTGTGTTGTAAAACTGCTGATTTTCCTGCTAAAAACCAGCTTTCTTTAATTATCTGATTACCTTTTTCCACTAAGAGGGTTCTGAAGGATTGAAGTATTCATTTTTTGAGTTATATTATGGGTAGCTTCAGAGCGCATTAATTTTCTCATAGCACTGAGCCAACAGGAGAATAAACATGTTTGTCTTCATACAAATGAACAATCTGAACAATGTATTTGCATGACAGAATAATATGAATTATGCAGAATATGCAAAGAGTTTTTATTTTCAATAATAGATTTTATTAAAAGCAAAGAAGCTTTAGTCTGGCTTTTAGTAGTAAAAATAAGTGACATAAATATATGTGGTATAATATAAATACTTAAGGTTCATCGTTTTTTTTCTTGTAGTACAGCAAACCTTTTCAGAATGTTTTTCATGCTCCAACTACAAAGGCAAATTGAAATACCATGCAAAGTGGATAAAAAAGTAGCAGGGTAATTAGGTGCCATGGTGTAGTGTTGACAGGTTGATAGATGCATTATAGTGGAAATGCTTTTGCTGTAGTGCCCACTATGTAACTGCTTATAATAAAACCAAATCACTTCTAGACTTCTCACATCACATTCTCCCTCTTAAACACACAGACACGCACACACATTTGCCTTTGTATACCTCTGCTCATGCTTTGCCAGAAACTTACTCGCATGCTGGCAGACCTACCTTTGTAGCCAGGAGACATGTGATGTTCAAGCGGTTTGTGTTCTGATGTACCGTGCATGTATCAGCTGGCTCACTATTTTGTTTTTCTGTTGTCATCTTGGAAATACTGCTTTCCTGCTAGCTAGTAGCTTAGAATCATAGAATGGTTTGGGTTGGAAGGGACCTTAAAGATCATCTTGTTCTACTCCCCCTGCCATGGCAGGGACACCCTCCACTAGACCAGGCTGCTCAAAGCCCCATCCAGCCTGGCCTTGAACACTTCCAGGGATGGGGCATCCACAACTTCTCTGGGCAACCTGTTCCAGTGTCTCACCACCCTCACAGTAAAGGATTTCTTCCTGATATCCAATCTAAATCTCCCTTCTTTCAGTTTAAAACCATTGCCCCTCATCCTATCACTACACTCCCTGATAAAGAGTCCCTCCCCATCTTTCCTGTAGTCCTCCTTTGGGGACTGGAAGGCTGCTATAAGGTCTCCCCGGAGCCTTCTCTTCTCCAGGCTGAATAACCTCAACTCTCTCAGCCTGTCCTCATAGCAGAGGGGCTCCAGCCCTCGGATCATCTTCGTGACTCTCCTCTGGACTTGCTCTAGCAGGTCCATGTTGGGAGTTCCAGAGCTAGACACAGTACTCCAGGTGGGGTCTCACCAAAGCAGAGCAGAGGGGCAGAATCACCCCCCTCAGCCTGCTGGACACGCTGCTTTTGATGCAGCCCAGGATGCGGTTGGCTTTCTGGACTGTGAGCGTGCATTGCAGGCTCATGTTGAGCTTCTCATCAGCCAACAGCCCTAAGTCCTTCTCCTCAGGGCTGCTCTCAATCCATTCTCCATCCAGCCTCCATTTGTGCTTGGGATTGCCCTGACCCATGTGCGGGACCTTGCACTTAGCTTTATTGAGCTTAATGAGGTTTGCATGAACCCACCTCTCAAGTCTTTCAAGGTCCCTCTGGATGGCATCCCTTCCCTCCAGCGTGTCGACCACGCCACACAGCTTGGTGCTGTTGGCAAACTTGCTGGGGGTGCACTCAATCCCACTGTCCATGTCAAGATCTTAAACGGTACTGGTCCCAAGATATTAAACAGTGCTGGTCCCAGTACTGACCCCTGAGGAATGGCACTCATCACTGGTCACCATTTGGACATCAAGCCATTGACCACAACTCTTTGAGTGCATCCATCCAGCCAATTCCTTATCCACTGAATGGTCCATCTGTCAAATCCCTGTCTCTACAATTTAGAGACAAGGGTGTTGTACAGGACAGTGTCAAATGCTTTGCATAAGTCCAGGTAGGTGATGTCAGTTGCTCTCCCCTTATTCACCAATGCTGGAACACCATTGGAGCAGGCCACCAAATTTGTCAGGCATGATTTGCCCTTAGTGAAGCCATGTTGGCTGTTACCAATCACCACCTTGTTTTCCATGTGCCTTAGCATAGTTTCCTGGAGGATCTGCTCCATGATCTTGCTGGGCAAAGAGGTGAGACTGACTGGCCTGTGGTTCCCTGGTATTTCTTTTTTCCCTTTTTAAAAATGGGTGTTATGTTTCCCCTTTTCCAGTCAGTGGGAACTTTACTGGACTGCCATGACTTCTCAAATATGATGGATAATAGCTTAGCAACTATTGGGGAAACAAAGTTCCCTCAGGACCTGCAGATTAATCTCATCAGGTCCCATGGACCTGTGCACCTCCAGGTTCCTTAGATGGTCTCAAATCTGTTCTTCTCCTACAGTGGGCAGTTCCTCATTTTCTCAGTCCCTGACTTTGCCTTCTGTGGTGACTTGGGTGGTGCAGCTAGAACCCTTGCTGGTGAAGACCAAAGCAAAAAATGTTGTTGAGCACCTCAACCTTCTCCATACACTGAGTGACCAGGTCTTGTGTTTCCTTCCAGAGAGGGCCGACATTTTCCCTAGTCTTCCTTCTATCACCAACATACCCATAGAAGTTTTTCTTATTGCCTTTGATGTCCCTGGACAGATTTAGCTCTATCTGGACTTCAGCTTTCCTAACCTGATCCTTGGCTGCTCAGACTATTTCTCTGTATTCCCCCCAGGCTACCTGCCCTTGCTTCCACCCTCTGAAAGGCTTCCTTTTTGAGTTTGTCCAGGAGCTCCTTGTTCATCCATGCAGGCCTCCTGATGTTTTTGCCCAACTTGCATTCCTCCTGAGCTTGGAGGAGGTGATCCTTGAATTTTAACTAGTTTTCTTGGGCCCTCTTTGCTCCAGGACTTTATCCCACAGTACGCTACCAAGCAGATCCTTGAAAAGGCCAAAGTCTGCTCTCCTGAAGTCTGGAGTAGTGAGTTTACCATGCACCCTCCTCACTGCCTGAAGGATCTTGAACTCCACTATCTCATGGGTACTGCAGCCAAAGCTGCCTTTGAGCTTCACACTCCCCACCAGCCCCTACTTGTTGATGAGAACAAGGTCCAGCATGGTACCTCTGTTCTTTGATTCGTCTATCACTTGGAGAAGGAAGTTATCATTGACGCATTCCAGGAACTTCCTGGATTGCTTATGCCCTTATTAATAAAGTGGGAAGCCTGACTGGAGAAAAGATGGATCACTGGAATGCTTTTCCCTTCTTATGAGACCAAGATGGAAGTTTTCACTAATGTTCCTGGTGGTACTGGTGTTTTCTCTATGTGAGTAGTTTCAGAGACCCACTGACACGCTTGTATGCTGAGTGAGGCTGAATTCAGTTGACTCTTGTTTTTCTCCACCCATAAGACAAACAACAGAATCCAAACACTTGCCTCAGGTTAACTGGCAGCACTTTCAAGCACTGATTTGCTCTGAAACCTTGTATATGTAATTTGTGGGAGATCTGCCCTTTTAATAGTAATACCGACTTTCAAAAAACATGCTGATCACTCTCTTCCCACAGGAAGTTTGAAAATGTCTGTGAGTAGTCGCACCAATAGGACTGCCTGGATTTTTAAAATGAATTATTTTAATTGTAAATGCTTTGTTAGCCTTTTACGTGGATATTCTTCTGAACTGCCTGTATTATACAGTTGTAATTGAGACAGTGCTTTATTAACAGCTTGTTTCAAGTTCATTGAGCTGATATCCCCACAGGTCTCTTCTTAAGTGCATCTGTTTATCTTATATTGCACGCATTTAGCAGTCAGTCAGAGATCTTAAGTTCAGAAGTCTATGTATTGCTGTCACATACATGGCTGCTTTGGCTTTTCTCATTGCTTGTTGGGTTGTAAATGTTAATTGTCATATTAGTGTTTGTTCCTAGACAGTTTTCCTTTCTCTTTATTTAACAAACAATGCCTTCTGGATTTCTTTATGGCTTACTTTAACTACTTGAAAATAACAGGTATTTTTTTCTACTATATAAACAAATAGGCTTACTCTTACTCTTTCATGTGTATCAGTGATTTTTAGATGGGTGCTTTTTGCAACTTTTACCTTTATTAATTGTGAAATGACTGTGCCCTGCAAGGAAGCAAACTGTGATGTTTAAGTTCTAGTTGCTACCTCTTGACTCCTCTGAAGAAGATTATCACTTCTTCAGATGAACTTTGGTCTCGTCTCTGAGCATATTTTGCAATAGTCTTCCTCTGAAGAGCCCCTTTGTGACAAGATTTATGACATTGGTAGGCAGTTACAGTGCAAATGCCTAACCTGGTCGTGAACCTTTCTGTGAAGTGTTAAGTGGAACTTGGTGACCACAGTCTTGCAGTTTCAAGTGTTTTCCTAAGTGTGATTTTTCTTAAATTCTTTCTTAATCAGTGCTGTACTTCAAGGTGAGTTTCTTTTTAGTCTGAGAGAGATTTCTTTAAGTTAGAGTGGCCTTCCCAATTATTGTTAATTACCTTATAATATTAGGAAGATGATGAATTGCATGACTGCTTTGGACATTCATCTTTTCAAAATTGCCTTCAGGACCTGCTATGCTTAGAGCTTATGAGCAAGACAAAATTGCAGTTGTACCCATCTTCTTTGGCATTTTCAGCGTACAGTTGAGGTAAAGACAGTAGTAGGGAGGGGGGTAAACACATGACCCAAAAGCATTCTACAAGAGTAAATAACTCTTAGCTGATATATCAGGTTAAGAAAAAGGCCTTCTTTAAAGGCACTTTTTGTTATTTACTGGATTGCATTCCTAATAGATAGGTAGGGTTTCTGAACTACTGTGTTGTACCTTCTCAAAGAGAAAACAATTTTAAGCTACATGAACATCAGCCTAATCCTAAACATTTTGAAACAATTTCCTTACTTCTTCAAATTGGTGTTTCAATACTCTCATTGTGTAAGTGCATCTTTGATATAGACATTGTGATCCAAGCCTTATTAAAAGATAATTCTAGCTTCCTAATCGAGGACTCTTGAGTTTCTCACATGACAAGTGATACAAGACTTGCTCCAGAGAGAATATTGAAAAGATTGAAACTGTTTATTGGAAGGTGGGATGCAAAAGGACATGCAAAATTAGAAGTGATACAGAAGAGGAAGATTATCTCACTTGTAATTCTAGAAGAGGAGAACGTTAAACTGGTCTGATAGCGTTTACTATTCATTTATAACTAAGCAATAGAAGTCACTGAGCTAAAAGATATCCATGATGACAAGAGCTCCAGAGAAGAGCAGACATATATCGAAACAATGAAATAACTGTGTAATAATTCACTGTTATGATAATTGCATAAAGAGTTTTCAGGAGTAAATTTTTTCTTCAAAACATTGTAAGCCTCTAGTGAAAGGGTTGTAGAAGAAATTTACCTTCAGACAAACTTCTTCTCGTGTCCACTTTCAAGTATCTAGCAGTCTGTTCTTCAGAAAGAAAACTGGATTTGACCTGTGACTGATATGACAGACAAATTTTCTGTATGAATTTCACTGTAGCCTCCTCTACTGAAATACCTCTCAAATCTACTGGTGAGAAGGAAAACTTCCATTTTGTATTCTTATATTGAAACTTGTGTCCTTGATTTCAGTGTAATGAAGTTGGTGTTAGAATTAGATTTCTTAGTTAGTAGCCGCATGGAAAAATTATAGCATATTGTATGAGGAATAAAGTGGCATTAAATTCGGTTAAACAGAAATGTTTTTGCCTTTTCAAGGAGGAAAAAAAGCCCCACAACTGTTAAATCAACCAGGAATGTTTAATTTAAACCAGGACAGTGTGTATTTCTCTGGCTTTATAAATGAGAGAGAAATAAAAGAACCTTTGTGTATTTCTGGAATAAAATTGGGGTGGGGTTCTGGTGTGGTTCTCAAATATCTACATCTAGAATATAAAATATTTTTTAAAATAGTCATCTTTAGCTGACTTGATAAATGGTCATTCCTGTTATAAAACTTAATTTTTGGTGCTTACAATATAATCAAAATGTCCTATTTTGATTTACACCATGAACAAACAGGAAATCAGCTCTTTTCCTCAAGGAAGACTTCTTAAGAACAAGAACTTGTGTAAATTCTTACGACTCAAACCACTTAAACCACTTAAACCAAGGAATTTAGACAACTATCGTAAAAGAACAGAGCTGAACTTAATTATCTAGATTGTAGCTGTCTGATACTGCTACTATCCTGGTCATTAAGCAGAAAACTAGAATGATTAAAGTTCTAGCAGTTGTACCAAGATGTAACACTACCTGAAAGGAAAAAAAAAAACCCCAACCAAACCCAAAAAAACCAAACCCCACACTCTGTTGCAGTTCAGTGATTAGTCTAGTGTTTTACTTCTGCTATGTTTCTATCTGTCATGAATACACATTTTAGGATGAAGTAGCAAGGTTAACAGTGTCTCATTGCAAAGGAGAGGCAGAAGAAACCCTCAAAATTCATGCAAATAGAATAAGGTATTATTCTGGCTTTTGAAAACTATGTAAACCATTCTTTGGGCAGATGATCTCCTGTAATCAGTGAGATTTCAAAGCTTAGAAATTTTTCAGTATTGTGACCAGCACAATTAAAATTTTTCCATTGTATTAGTGTAGGATGGATAAGATGCTAAATAGGAACAAATCGTATCTTTGCATGAAAGATCTTAGATTGGCTAAGCCTTCTTAGGAGGGCTAGACTATTTTCTTAAAGCAAAATTTCTTGACAACTTATTTAAAAGTTTGATTACGTTTAAGACCTACAGTACAACAGCTGATGCACTGACTATTCAAAAGCCCTTGGAAAAGCCTGCAAAGCCTCCTTTACCATTGTTGTGGTGCTTGAACAGGACAGTAATCCTGGATGGTAATTATATGACAGAAATTTAACCAAAATATGCTGTAGTCTATGCTTACTCTTTTAACTTACATTGAAATCTAGGAATTAAAGCATGAGGATTCAGGGGCAAGGGGTTAACCAAGTTAAAGATTTTTTTGGAAAGAGAAAATAAGACAGCAACGAGAATTATATTACCTTTGCTCCAATACCACAAAGCAAAGCAATATGTTTAATAGTGTAAGAGTCAGCTGATTACCAAAGAAACTGAGGAATGGACTGCTGACTTTGATTTTTGTCTAGAAAAGATTATGTGTCACTGAACTTCAGAGATAATGGGGAGATAGAGGAGGATTTTAGAGGCAACTAGGAAGCAGAATAAAATTTAAGAGTGGGAAGGATTCTTCAGAAGTCATTTGGTCATTTCTATTCCCACCATTTTGTCTGGAGGGACTAAATCATGATTTAAGCAGTTGAAGGGGGTAGAAGGTGAGAAGGAATAGAATAAGGTTACACAGGAGGGGAGAAATCACTTCTGTATCTGGATCCTATTTCCTTACTTGGACCACCCCATTTTATCTTACACTGTCACTTAGTTTCTACCTCATCCCCTCTTTGTCTCTTGAAATATTAGCCATCTTTCCCCTAGAGTTTTTCAGATATGTCTTTGTGAGTTGTCATTCCAGGTAAAATAAGAAAGGCAGATTTCAATCCTTTTTTCCCATATCAGACCTCTTTATTTGGGGGAAGGCTGGAATTCAGGTTTGGAACCTGTAGCTGAAGTTGGTTAATCCTAAATATAAAAAATCCCTCTGTTCTTCACAGACTTCACTAGATTCAGTTCAGCTACATTTGAGTTCTAAGGATTTCATGATTTGGTATATTTTGAATGTAATTTACTGTCCCAAGACAAAATTGATGGTCTGCAGTATATGACTTCATCCATATTGATAAATATATTACATAGTAAGCATCAAAAGCCTTATTGTTAGTGAAAAGATAATCACTGCAGAATGAACATCTGTGATGGCTGCCAAAAGGATTATATTTTTATTAGACAAGAAGGTAAAAAAAAAACTTGTTACAATAGATATGATGTTTAGGATCAGACCTTGAAAATGCATTGAGATACTAGGATTAAAATAAGACTCTGCTCATAAAATTTGCATACATATTGTGCCTTCCCCCCACCTTATATGCTGTAGCACCAGCTTTTTTTTGTCCTATCTTTTATGATCAGGTTTTATGATAAGTTTTCTGTGTTCCCCATTCAAGCAAAATAGCTAAAACTATCTGTGTTATAAGATAATGAAATTGTCACTCAACAAATGTAACTAATTTCATATTGCTAAAATATCCAAAAGAATGGGTCATTGGGACCAGACGGTGAGAAACTCTTCCCAGTGACAATAAGGGCTTCTTTACATAGACTTTGATGAGGTGAGGCATATGATGTGGTATTACTAGGGAGAGGAAATGCAGTTATTCAGCCAGAATTTCCAGAAACATCTCATTTTTTTTAAATCATTCTTGTGATTTAAACCTCTACATTCTTATTTCGCCTCTTTAACATGCCCAAGTTGTGCCCTGCTCCTCACTATCTCTGAATGTGGAGGTTAAGTATGACCCTTCAAAGATACCTAAGCTTGTTTTCTGCAAGGATGGTTTAAGGTGATATTGGCATCCCTGTACCCTTTCATTGCAGTCTTTCAATAAATTGAAGTGTGTTATTTAATTATACACAAGTTAAATAATTCTCTTTTAAGTTCTTTGGGTCAAAGACTTGTAGGAGTATCTCAAAGATACAGTGGCTGGCATCTAGTTCCTGTCAGAAAGTTGTAAGTTAGCCCTCTGACTGCCACTTCCCAACTTTACTAGTACAGAAAGCATCACTGTGCCTTATAATGACTTCAGAGTTGACCATTACTAAATAGGGTACAGCAGAATTACCTAGCCATGCTCTTTTTTGTATGTAGACTTTATGAAAAATAATTAAAGATCATGTGAGTTTATATTCTCATAGGTAATGGGTCTGATTTTTCTTTTGCTTAACCTGGCCAGTTTTCACAGAAGCATGGCATTTTTAATTAGTGCTTCCTGTTTAAGGCATTAGACCTAGAAACTTAAAATACAGTTTTTAAATCTGATGTATTCTTCCTTTCTAACTGTATGTGCTCTGTGTATCAGCTTCTTTTCTGTAAAACAGAAATACTACCACCTCTCCACTTGTCTTTTTTTCATTTGTTTAGACTCTAAAATACCTGGCAGAAGAAATGGACTGCATGACTGCAGTCATGCTTGCTAGTAATATCTTTGCTCTGTGGCATATTTGAAGAATACCGTACTTTCTTCCTTACATAAGAATTATTTGGACTTGATATGTTCAGTAGATGATTTTCTATATAGTGGTCTATAAGGTAAACAGGCAAAAAATGTCACTGTCAGAGGAACCATTTCAGAAAGTTCTGTCAAATGGAACTATCGGGTACTGCAACTGCAGGACAGGTAGCGATTTGTTAATACTGATGAATCTGACGAGTATCTGATGTAAAAAGCTGATTCTGTTGACTTCAAGGCAAAACTCCCTCTGTCTTCATTAAAGCTGGTATTTTACCCTGAAACTTAATTATAAGCTAGCTAAGGAGCTAACCAAAACACTGGTAAAGTTACTTTGCACAAGGTGCAGAAGTAAATACACTTCTGTACATAGAGGAAACTTACATAGCATAAACCAGTTGAAGTATAGTATATATCAGTATACTATATAGTATATATACTATATATATATAGTATATAGTATACTATATAGTATATATCAGTACTGGGCCCAGTGCTCTTCAATATATTCATCAATGACCTGGATGAGGGGATAGAGTGCACCCTCAGCAAGTTTGCTGACGACACAAAGCTGGGA
>VXBO01007653.1:983223-1006482 GCA_013400135.1 Rhinoptilus africanus | reverse complement strand
AACACTTATAAATACTTGAAGGGTGGGTGTCAGGAGGATGGGGCCAGGCTCTTTTTGGTGGTGCCCAGTGACAGGACAAGGGGTAATGGGCACAAACTTGAACATAGGAAGTTCCACCTAAACATGAGGAGGAACTTCTTTACCTTGAGGGTGGCAGAGCACTGGAACAGGCTGCCCAGGGAGGTGGTGGAGTCTCCATCTCTGGAGACATTCAAAACCCGCCTGGACGCGTTTCTGTGTAACCTGCTCTAAGGTGATCCTGCTCTGGCAGGGGGGTTGGACTAGATGATCTACTAAGGTCCCTTCCAACCCTATGATTCTATAGTGAAACTAAGTATATTCATCAGTCTTCATAATGGCACGTAGTGCAGTTATATTCTTGAGTCATTTTGCCTTTAAGCTTCACTGTTTAAAAATGTAAGACTGATCCCTATCAATATTGGAATTTTTCAACAAGGTAAACTATTCTAGTAACTCTGCGGAGAGAGGCGTACATATAGGTCACATGCAATCAGTGCCAGCTTTGTGCTGGAATGACCCGGAATACCATGCTAGAACCTCTTTCAGGCGTGAGCTGAGCTTCACTCCTTCCCTGTCTATACGTGATGCTTTCAGAGCCCCTTTCCAGCATGTCTTCCATACAAATTGTTCTCTGTGGGCTACTGTAATTATAGATGTATAAATGGCAAGTGTTTTGGGTTAAAGCCATTTCTTAGGTACGTGGCTGTATGGAGCAAAGTATGGTGTTGATGTCGATGGCTCTTGTCTGGGTTTCACGGGTACTGTTGTAGTACTTGGGACACTAAGGAGTATGCTCTGTGTGTATGATGTCTGCCTGCCCACTGAGCATATACAAATAATTATTAAACAAAGGAAGCCACTTCTAATTGAATTGTGGTTTCATTCTGCAGTTAATGTTTCTGGTACATTCCTGTATTTTTGCTCAACTCCACTGGGGTCAATGGGGAGGGGGTGATCAATGCTTGATCCCTGTGAGGTCAAGAAACAGGATTTCTGTGGAATTCTATACAAGTCTTTTCAAGTAGCTGCTCTTGCACCTACCTCTGTGCACAGCAAAAAATCTGCTGAAACCCCAAGCTAGACGTAAAATAAGCCCTTTTCACATCCTGTTAAACAAAGGATGCAAAACAAAGGTTTGGGCCTACGATGTCACCACCAGCAGCACAGATTTGTTTTACTTGGCTTTTCAGTTCCAAAAATGCATCCTAAGGAAAAAAGAAAAAAAAAAGATAAATTGTTGAAAGCCTTTTTTTTGTTGCTCTGCATGCCTTTTTTCTTTCTGCTTGGCAACCTCCACACCTGCTGTTCTGACTACTAAAAATTGTCCTTTCTTTTGTCCTGCAAGTATTTCTGCCTAAGAGGAGAGGACAAAGGATTCACTAGCATTTTCCTTGGTTCTGCTGCCTTGTAACTTTCAAAATGAAGTTCATGTTAACAATTCAGTGTTCTGGGACTCCAAAATTTAGGCTTTTTAACTAGAATGGTTATGAGCTGGGATACTTGCAGTAACACAGGCGTGCACTGCTCTTAAAACCATCTTTCTAATGTATTCTTTAAGTGTATAGCAGTGAAAAACAGTGTTTTCTCTTGCAGTGTGAGGCTGGTGTGTTTAACAGGAATGAGCCAAAAGAAGCGATGAAAGGAAGTTACTCCTATCTTTTACCATACGGTTTTTCTTTCCACCATTTGTTGGTTCAAGGCTCCCACACGTTTTCCTTTTTCCTTAGCTGGTGCAGTGACAGCTCCGCTCCTTAACCTGTTCTAATCTGCTTTAAGAACAGCCTTCATTTGTGATGTTACTGAGAGATGTTTCAGTGTATGAAACATTTGAATATGACATTGCAGATGTTTTAAGGAGGAAGGCTGGTTCTTTGTCAATTTACTCTGATGGGTGGTTTTCATCATTATCTTTATTGAGCGAGTGAGCAAGGTTTGACCAAAATGTCTCCTGGAATCCAAAGAGTTATTTGCCTCTTAAGGGAACACTGATGGCTAGTTTCAGATTTCAGAAGTGAAAAAGTGTTGCCTTTTGAACAAGTTCGTACAAGAGCCAACCCATCCCAGAAACACCACCACCACCCACACAGAAACAGACAGAGTAGATTAAGTGCAGAATTTTGCCAGTCCACCCCAGGTGACTACCCAAGCCATTGTATTTCTCATTAGCCTTGTTGCTGCCAGCGCTAAGAGTATATCAGCACTACCCTGTAGTATAAAGGCAGCTGGGTTGGTTCGAGATGAACCAACTTAAATACTGGAAGCGACCTGTATTTCTTCACAGGCTAGATGAGCCTACACATAGGTCTGCACTAGACAGTTAGTCTGCTGTCAGTTCACATTCAGAACTGACTTGCAGTGCACGTTGAGCTGTTTTCGTTAGAAATGTTGAAATTATACTGCCAGAATACTTGTAGTGCAGACCCATCTATGTCAGATAAGCTACACGTTGTGTCGGCATAGTGAAATGATCCTCATGAGGAATAAAACAGTATTTTTGCTACTTTAACCAAAACTGGCATCTTCTTCCAGCACTGCTACGTTAATCAGGGGCTGCACCCTTTTCTGACTGGGGTATCTCTGCCAGCAAAATTAGCTGGTTTTCCCCCTGCAATGTGTCCTGATTTTAAAATGTGTTAAGTAGCATAGTGACATTTTTGAGCAGGAACACATTATCATTTCAATACTTGCTGGGCAGAAAACCATTTTAGAGCTTTTTAGAAAGCACTGGCTCTACTGCTGTAAGACAGGACATCCTTAAGGTAATAACTTTGCAAGGATCGATGCCTAGTGGTTAGCCAGAGTTAAAGTACAACTTGGTACCCATACAGGGGCTTGGAATGTTTAATTAGATTCTAAAGGAATGGAATAATAATTCATCTTTGTAAAGGGAAATAGCCTTTCTGAAGTTATGGAATGAGGAAAAAAAATATTCCTGAGAAATCCTTTGAATTTGACATGTTTAAATTAATACTTTTTTCTGAGTCCACTTCAACTTTTGCTTAACTTACTCCTCGTATTTTTTCTCTTTTGAGCAAAATAAATTTTGAAACTGTATTACAAACCTGGAAGTTTAGAAACCAGTCTGTTTAGCTACAGATAATGATTAATGATGTTCAGGAACGTGAGAATTAAATGAAATTTAGATGTCAACAGACTTTTCACAGGAAGGTTTACTTTTCAGAAGAGGCTATTTTGAAAGGAGAATGTATCACAAGTGTTCCCATAGAGACTATAGGTAGTTAATTTCTGCCTGTATACAGCTGACAACATATTGGTGAGACCAAAAATACTTGCACTTATTTTTCACTAGATAAATTGTCAGTATATTATTGTTTTCTCCAATGGATAATAAAAATACACTATCCAAGTTTACTGACATGTTTATAGATACACATATGCTCAGGTTTTAAAGCCATGCTGTAATATAGAGATGAGCGATATTTGTGTATTAGATTTGGGAGTTTTTAAAAACATGCCTGTTATAAAACCTCTAATCTTACCTTCGTAACTTCTTTTATTTCTCAATAACATCTTTAAAATTACATGGACAAACTATTTCAAATAAACTATTAGAATTTACATTATTAATTTAAGACTTGGAAATTGTAATATTTTAAATTACAGTCCATTTGCTCTGTTTCTGTACTGAAGGTAGCTCAAAAACACAAGCTTAAGTTTCCCTAGAGAAGAGCTTTGCATTTCTTAAAAGCTGAAATGATAACTTAACAATAGAGATTTGTAATCGCTTTAAAATTAATCCTGTCCTGCTCTCAAGCTCTCTTAAAAAATTATTACAAAACTCTGTATGTTTCCTTATAGTTCCTGCCTCACGGGAGACCAAGGAGTAGGGAAGTGATGGTGCCTCTGTACTCGGCACTGGTGAGGACTCGCCTCGAGTGCTGTGTTCAGTTCTGGACCCGTCTGTACAAGAGGGACATTGAAGTGCTGGAGCGTGTCCAGAGGAGAGCTACCAAGCTGGTGAGGGGTCTGGAGACCAAGTCATATGAGGAGAGGCTGAGGGAACTGGGCATGTTTAGGTTGGAGAAGAGGGGGCTGAGGGGAGACCTCACTGCCCTCTACAACTACCTGACAGGAGGTTGTAGAGACGTGAGTGTTGGTCTCTTCTGCCAAGTGAATAATGACAGGACCAGAGGAAATGGTCTGAAGTTGTGGCAGGGGAGTTTTCAATTCGATATTAGGAAGAATTACTTTACTGAAAGAGTGGTCGGGCACTGGAACAGCCTTCCCAGGGAGGGGGTTGGGTCACCATATTTAGAGGTATTTAAGAAACATGTAGATTTGGCACTTCAGGGCATGCTCTGGTGTCAGAGATTGTAGGGGGTTTTTTTGTGTGTGTGTATGCTTGGACTCGATGATCTCAAAGAATCTATGATTCCATGATTTCAGAGTCAAAATTCAGTTGTTTCAGATTACTTTATTCCATGAGTAGACCAGACTTGATCATTTCATCTTACTAGGTTTATTTATTAATTCATTAGTGAAGCACTCATTTCAGCTCACACAGCTGGCTAATCTTAGAAGCTGGTTGCACAAAATCACTCAGCTGCCTTGTTTGACCCAATCATCCAGGTATACATCTGAACTAAGTTTAGTTCATTAAAAATGAGGATTCTGGATGACTACAACAGATCTTTGTCATTTGCCTAGACTCATGCTGATACAGTACATGCAAATGAGAATATATGAGTATTTCAGTCTCTTAACAAAACTAAGTGGTATTCAGAGCATTAGGAAAGGTTGCAGCTCTTGGCTGCAGAAGGAATTTTGCTTATGACAAGTGAGAAAGTTGCCACTAACTTGTATCTGAAGTTAGTTATCAGTGTCAGTAGATCATCGCAACTGCAGCTGTTATTTTTTACACAGCTAACTTTCTCCCCAAAGTAATTTAGGTATTTTTCCCCAAAATGAGATCTAATGTATACAGTGAAGAGACAGTTGTAGGACAGACAACAGTTGAAAATTTTCTGACCTTCATCAGCAATAAATCCAGGAAATATGTCCTACCAAATGCAAATATGGAAGGACCAAAAAAAAAGAGTAGCTAAAGTTTATTTGCACTACAGCTACATTATTGTAATATCTTGAATATCTTTAGTTTTGCTATGGGCACGGTGAGCAATTTGGCTGTCAATAAGGATTTTGTGCTATCTTAAGGCAGTTTCTCATGAGTTAAATTTTGTGATTAAAAGATCTGAATGTATCACTGATTCTCGAAAATTAATTGTCTTGTAATAAAGAAATCCTTTAACCTCTTTATCGGATTCTACTGTGCAATGTACTGCGTAGTCAGGGTAGGAACTGCCAAAATCCATGTCCAATGTGCATGCATCTGATGCTTGTCTCAGGATGTAGGTGTAGGACAAGTCACAATGGCTGAGTAAATGGGTTGGTGAAAAGGGAAAGGAGTGAAAGAGGCAGCAGATGAGTGAGCAGCTCTGACAGGTTAGCATGTACAGGTTTCTTGGCCTTGTCCTAGTAATAAGAGCTGTAGACTGCTTGAAGCTCACAAGATGGTCTTCAGACTGTACCTGATAGGTTTATTTTTTAGCACTCACGCATGTTGTCTCTTCATAACTGTTTCTAGAATAGCTGGGGGAAATAATAAACATTTGTGGGGTGTGAAATAAAATGAAGTAGTTCATATTTTCAATTTTAAAATTTATAAAATAAGGGGGAAGGATTTAATGACCAAGTTAGTGTAATATAAATTTGCTCATCTTTAGCAATACTAAAATCCTGACTGCAGTGCTTTATCTGCAGAGACCCACACATGCTTAACTTCAAGCATATGTGTAGTAAAATGAATTTAGGGAAGAGACGCTGAGTAATGTTAATGCTGCACAATAATCCAAAAGGTTTTCTACCAGCGGTTCCTTTTCATAGGTTGTTTCAATTGTTTCAAGTAAGACAACTGTCAACTGAAAACTAGTATCTGTTTTTCATAAACATTTTCTTGAGGTTATTACAGTGTGAAACCACATGTTTTCTTAATAATCAGGTTTTTGTTCATGCCAGTTACATTGCTGCCTTTCTAATAGACTATAATTTCATTGTAATAGCATTCATGAACTCATACTAGATGCATTTTTAGGCCTGTTTTAACATGAGAAGTGAACAGAGCTGGACTGGAAGTTAGGTTTTGATCACAGCCTTCTTTTTCCCATCTAATTTTAAACTCAGATTATCTTGGCCACATTATTCATCCCCTTACTGCTGACACAATGCAACCAGTGTGGTCTGTTGTCTTCAGATGAGCAAATAGGATGAGAGGACGTCATTTCCCTGCTGCTGATCCTCCTTGTCCCAACCATGTAGGAAGTGCAGCAAAGCTAATATGTGTATGAGGTTCGTGAGGGTGTTTCCTAGGAGGAGACTGGGGAATAAAAGATTATGGAAATCAGAACTATTCTAGGTATCGTAAGTGTGAAAGATATCCATGTTCTAAGAGAATGGAGGAAGAAAGTGGAGGGAAGCCCATCACAGCAACTGCTGCTCTGGCATCATTTCCCAGGGCCAGGTCACTGGTACTCAATAAGATTGGAAGACTTGCTGGACTCTAGGGTGAAAAGAGGGAGTCATCCTTAGTTATGTCATGTGTGGTGGTGTTTTTTTCCCTGTATAGTTAATGTCTGTATGTAGATGTGCCTATCTTGGTATAACAATGATATACCTATGTATCTTTTGATTAACTATGAGAATTAGACGTTAGGAAGAAGTTCTTTACACTGAGGGTGGTGAGGCACTGGAACAGGTTGCTCAGAGAAGTGGTGGAGGCCCCATCCCTGGAGACGTTCAAGGCCAGGCTTGATGAGGCTCTGAGCAACCTAATCTGTCTCAAGATATGTCCCTGCTTACTGCAGGGGGATTGGACTAGATGACCTTTAGAGGTTCCTTCCAGCACAACACATTCTATGATTCTAATTAACAGAAGCTCTATGGCTCTCTGCACTTTTGTAATGCTGTAATTTTATTTGCCTTGGAAGAGTTGGCAACTATTAGGGTATTTATTAGGACCTTCTGGGCACAAAGAAAGCATACACAACTGAAATAAAAATGGACACTAAAGTCATTTAAAACTAAAGTCACTAAACGCATAAGCTTGCCATAAAGCGTAGAGACAAATTTAAGAGGAGGTATAGAAAGTATGGCAAAGGTTTGTTAAGGAAAGATTATAAGAAGTTGTTAGCCTAAGAAAAGGCTGAGTGAAGATATGATGCACTTTTTGTATGTATTCATTAAAGACTGATGCAAAGAGAGGTGTAACCAGTGTGTCTGTAGGTAAATCATTCTCCATCTGCGCTGGGGATGAGATGGGCTTGAACCCAAGGCAAAGGAGCTGCAAGTTAGAGATAGGAGAACCTTTCCAGCCATGAGGTTAGAGAAACACTGGAAGGGAATTGCCTGAGAAGACTGGAAAACCCCTCTGGTGGTGGAGATTCTGTGAAGTTCTGCTAAGAATGGTTTAGATGCACTTAATCCTGTGACAGAAAGATGGACTAGAGCTAACTTGTGAGGCAGTGATGACGTATTTAATAAATTATTTTGCTAGTTCCTTTTGTTCTTTCTAATAACTGAAAAATGCAAAATGGGAAATGTTTTTCAAACATCTCTTCTAAACATAGCTTTTCTTTTCCTTCAAAGCAAGGGGAAAATTATTTCTACATAGAAATCTTGCCACATGAAATGGTTATTTCTCTTGGCAGCTTTTCTTGCCAATGATTCACTGATTCCCTTCAAGAAAAGGCAGCTAGATAAAACTGTAAGGATAACCAAAGCAATGTACATAGCAGCAGAGTAAGAGCTGAAATGTCACCGTGTGTAAGTACAAAGTAAAATCCGGCGTAATGGTCTGATACATATATCTGGTCCCTGCATATGAAGTCCATGATAAGGAGGGAGGTTAAAGAAAAACAAGTTCAGTTTCTATAGTGGTGGTGAGATTAGAATTTATAGTGCAATTGCAGGCTCTTTGTCAGCAGAAACAAAAAGCCATCCGCCTGCTGTGCCTCATATTAATGTCTCTTCTCCTTGATCATAACATTACAGCACCTCTCCTTTTAATGTTGCTCTTTTTGAATCATTCATTGTTGCATCTTCTGCAAGGGAAAGCAATATTCCTAACGTAATCCTGATTCCATGAAGAGGTAGCAAAGCACTTAAAAAACATGAGTAAGGACTATTTCTTCTATTTCACAGTAGACATGTTGTAACACAGAGTGAAAAAAAAAACCACCTCTAAAACTGTGATTCCTCAACCATTTCTGTGGTCTACTTTGTGATGTAGCTGCAGAGATACTTGTGATTGCTAGCAGAAGGGAGGAGGTGGTGTGAGGCTGGGAATCTCAAAGGATATGGAAAAGGATGGACATTTACCTTCCCTCCATAGTGACCACGAATAAGTTTAAAATTATGCATTAAAAATTAAAATTCATGCATTAGACCACCCTTCTAATCATTGATTTGAATCATTGAACTAGAAAGAAAACCCAACCTCTTAGCCTCTAGGCCCTCAAATTTTATTAAAAAAAAAACGAAACTACAACCAAATCTACCTTTCCTTGTTCCTTCAAATGCAATTCTCTAATTTTAAAGTGCCCTGTCAGTCTTGACTAATAAAAATTGTTCCGCTAGATCACTGCTAATTACCATGTTTCTGTCATCTTTATTCTGTGGCCTAGCATTAGGAAATAGTTTGTATGATCCAGGTACTTTCTTTTAGTGTGCCACCTGGTCTCCTGCCCATCTCTTCCACCTGGCTGATTGAGCTCTAATTGCTCAGAGACATTCTCATGACACTGCATTAAATATGACTGTTCTAGTCAAACAACAGCATGTGAAAAAAAAATTCAAAATGGTCGAGCACTGAAAGGTTACTTGTATCTCTGTCTTCCTAAAACTGGTCATGTTCAATTTAATGATCACTGAAGCAGTAGTTATAAAATCAGAGCATTTCCCTATCATCACAAATGGGTATATGTGTACACGTACACAGATTCTGTCCCTCTCCTGGCCTTTGATGTGGGGCTCTAGTGTTCTAGTCTCTCTCTCTGATCTTCCCAGCTGGCACTTAATAACATACAAGCATCACAAGGCTTGGATTAAAATGCCGATTTTGTTGTTGCCAGTTCTATTGGACATAATTGAGTAAATCTTCCCCTCCCTGAAAAGCTTCTAGATTTCTGCACACAGTCCTGATTAAGGCTGTATGCAATTACTAGCAAGAGTCTACTTTTCAAAAAACATGCATCTTATTTCCAGTCCAAGTTAGTCTTCCATAACTGATAAGCTTTTTTTTTTTCTTTTTTTTTTTACACCATTCTCACTGACTGGACAAATTGCATGCTACTAGTGAGATATTTTACAGAAATCTACTATATTATGACTATTTCTAAGCTACCTTCATCAACAACAACACTGAGAGAAATAAAATTTGCCATAAGCCCACAGTGATATGCATTAATTATATTACTCTCCTTAATTATTTATTAATTGGATTCTATATTAACCATTCCATTAATTTCTGTAGATCCACATCACACTCACAAGCTTGTAATTACCTGGATTGTCTCATTCAATTCTAGAAATGTCCTTAGGTTTCTTCACATCCTCTGAAAGCTGACATAGTTTGCCAACAAACTGAAAAAAGGATATGTATGTCCTCGAGCCAACTCTTCTAAAATAACAGGATACACATTATACAGAATTGCAATATCAATTTACGAACCTTAGTATCAACTCATTAATGTCATCCTAAATTATTCTTGATACGGAAATATTTAATAGTCTCAGCTATACCAAACATCTGTCTCTTCCCAGATACACAACAGAAGTGCTTATTGATCTCTTTTTAATTAACTGCTACTAAAGCCAAGATTTCCTTCTAGTGATGAATCACTATCAGAATTCCCGCAGCTTTGGTTTACTCAGGAAAAAAATCTTACTCCTTTTATTGACAATAGCTTGTCCTTTGTATCTGTTTTTCTTGATTGAACTCCTACATTCTTAACCTCCGTCTTATATTCAGTATAATTCTTTTTTATGCAATTCTAACTTTAAGTCTGCTTGGTGTTTTAATTAATACGATTCGTTCTGAAAAAAGGTGGTGGCTTTTTCAAACAGGATTGATGCTTAGAGAAGTATTCTTAATTAGCATTCATAGTTTTCTACACTTTTTTTTTCCTCGTGGTGTTTTCATTTCTAATTGTTTTCCCCTTAGAAGAACTGACTTATTTTAAAGCTACAAATATAGTGGCTTGGATGTTAATTGTGCTTGCAGTAAATACTATTATGATTTCTTATAGAAAAGTTACACTGCTGTATTGTTTCACATATGCTAAGATGACTTCTTAGGCAATCTGCTTGTGCCAGAGGCAGCATTTTTTGTTAGTGAGAAATCTTTAGTCTCTAAACACTTTTTAGATAGCACTGTGTCTCCCGTCCTGCACGCACATACGTTCCTCAGAATTTAGTTATTCACAATAATGTTGACTTTCACCCCCTCCCCTTTTGTTACATGCAGGTACAATTGTCTTGGTATTTTAATTTGATTCAGTAGATTGTAGTAGAAACCTATTAGTAAACTACCTAGTATTTCTGTGATATAGCACTGATTTTCTAAGTATTTGACATCATGTTACTCTTGAGCCATCACAAACCGACAGTGTAATTTTTGACATAAATTGCCGTTTTCCTTTCTTTTTTCCAGGCTGTTCCTTCATAAACATCTTAGAACAATTTTCTTAACAACCCAAGAATTAGACTCACCCCACTAGCTTTCAGTAGCACCATCTAGGCTTTCTGGTCCCAAGCTCCCAGTGGTGTCGTACAAACCAATAAATTACTTCTTTATTATTCTCTAATGTCAACGTGAGTTCAGGACGCTGAAGACCTTATATGTCCAGCATTAGTCTGCATTATCAGTGACACCAGGATAGTGTACCAGACATTCCTACTGGTGTTGATGACAACCCTTGCATTGGGACAGAGCCTCTGCTAGGGCTGTAGAAGGTGCAGCTGGTGATGTTGAATCAAGGTGGATATAAGATGCGTTTGGGCTCACCCAGCTGTGGGGCTGCTCTGCAAAAATACAGGAGAGCCATTTTTATGATGACTGCCAGCCAAACTGCATCGCATCTCGCCCTCATTTCTAGGAAAACAAGAAATAATAATCTCATGAAATGCTCTGATTCTAATGAAAAAAACATTTTTGGGAATGTTTCCAGCTATCTCGTCTGCTCGACCCACTTTCTGAACGACTGCACCCTCTAATGGGGTAAAACAGATTGACTTGCAAAGCAGCCAATTTATTTTTTATATTGTTTATATCTTTCTCGTCCTTATAGGCATAATATAACAGCCCATTCTTGTGACAGTAAAACAAGCATAGTTTTGCTGAACGTAGATTACAGGGGAGGTGTGAATATCCAATAAAGGATTTGTATGATTCATCTCTACTCTGGGTTAATGAAAAGTATGTAAATAGCTGTACATATTCATGGTGAAATGAGAAAGGAATTTTAATGAAATCATAGAAAGGATAATTTATTTCACTTCTAAGTCCAGAAAAAAGAATTGGTTTTTTCTCTTACTGTGTGAAGCCATCTAATTTTACCAAAGCTTTGTGGGAAAGTAAAAGTTTGAACAATGAAAGTGAGATGTGAAACAGAAATATAACCGTGATGTTGCATCTTATCGAACAGGTAATTCTCTAATGGACCAATGAAAGCCAACGATGACAAGTTGTGGTCAACAGTCCTTGAATGTGCTGATGGTTCTGCTTTCATTACTCTTGTCAGCAGGTAACTTTTATACTTGGAATTTATCTTTCAGTTATGTGTGTCACAGGGAAAAATTACGTGCAAAACAAGCAAGATCAAATGGATTGTTAATTGCATAATAAATAAATAAAGTCTCTTTGTGTTTAAGAACTGGAAGCTAGAATTTGAAATGCAACTGAAAATTCAGTTTAAGAAGGAAAAGATGGTGGGACACTGACATGGTAAATCAGGCTGAACATTTAAAAGAAACAAAGCCACTGTTTTGATATGCTAGCTTTTCAGCTCATCTAAAAGAATAAAGCAAGCTCTACACCACTGTACAATCCAACCATTTTGTTAAATAACCATCTGTTGAAAGCAGAGCGAGTTTGGTTCCAGTTGTGTGGTTTTGTAGGTGCACACAAGAGCATGTAAGCATGTGAAGGGTTGAACTTGGAACTTCATCTGTTCTTGAGATGGATACATGTTAGAAACAAGGTAACTTGTCTTATATCTATTTAAAAGAAAAAAGCCTGACAACATGGTATGGAAATGTTGTATTATTTTCCTGGATCTAAAGAATTGACTGGACCACAGAGTGGTCCCAGGGATTCTTCTCTTGATGCTTGGTACATCTACCCTAGATGTTTGCTACTAGCACATTGAAAAGATTTGTGCAGAAATCTGTCAGTTGTTATACTGAGAGTTAGTTGAATGCTATGATTATTATTTGCATTTGTTCTTCAGGAGTTATTTATGACATTGAGGTTTTCTGTAATTATGAATGAATATTTTAAAAAAAATTTAAAAGGTTCTTAGTTCAAATAGATATGATCCTATGAGATTTTAACTCTCAGTTACAACCTCTTGTATCCTACATTCTTCAAGCACTTTTTAATCCAAAAAGAATTGTTTCTTCCATCACTGCTCTTTATTCCCTTGTACTACATCACATCCCTAACCACCGTACTTAAAACTTTATCAGGCATTGTCTATCTTAAAGTATCCTTGTGCTCCAGTAAGAGTTGTTAGTACTCTGTGTAATGCTTATGCTATTCAGTGTTAATTCCTTAATTGGTTCAAGTGTGTGTTTTGTTGCCCACAGGCTCATTGCATGTTTGCAAGCATTCAAGTTGATTCTTGCTAATAATAGTTCATTATTAGCTATAACAGATAAAGTCCTTTTGCTAACAGTGTTACAATGTAGCAACTGGACTACTTCTCTGCCTAACCTGAAAACACTATTTTCCTTTAGAGTCCGTCCACTGATACCCCTACGTATGGCGCTGCATCCCTAGTTATACTCCTATGTACTAGAATCAGACACAGGGGTTATAGCACCTTCTTTGTGGTTTTCCAGCTTAAAGTCATTTCAGAAGGCTATTTCCTTGGTGCCTGAGTTACGCCAGTTATTCAAGAAGACTTCAGTGTCTCCCAATGATCAAACATGACAAAACTTTTCCAGCTGCTCCAGTCTCTTCTGTTGATTTTTGTTAAGTTTTCATACCTTTACCAGTCTTTATAGGGGACTTCTACTAGAGACCTCCTGAGATCCCACTTCTCCATCCATTTTCCTCAAGATGATATAAATACCTATGTTTCAGTTGAACTGTTATTACACCATGTGTGCAAATAAAGCAGTCAGCCACTGGTATAGATACACACTTATTCCTTCAAACCCAGACATAAAGCCAGTGCTCTGGTATTTTTCTCTCTTAGAAGAAAAGTACTGCCTCTGAAGAGCAATGTTTTTATTTGAAACGACTTACATATAGCTTTTACTTCTTGCACAATTTAGCTATTAACATCACAAACTATTGTCTTTGTAAATGTGTGCCTCATCTTCTTCTTGCTCCTTGGCTATTAGTATTTTATTATCTGATATCTATTATTAGCATGAAGAGTGCAGGCTTAATTTGAAATCATCACAAGCCTTTCGTGCCTGCCTAACTCTGCTCCTTGGGGAATTCTGCTATTGGCATCTGTAGGAGGGGGTTTGGGTCATTGCTAACTCACACACATTCTACAGGATGCAATTTATTATTTATTATTTTGCAGTCAGCATGAATGTAAATTTCTTTTGTCCAAGACAGGTCAGCTTCCATAAAGGAAAACTACTGGCTTTATGCAGTGAGAATGACAGGGACAAAAAAGGGATGCTGCTCTCACTGGAATTATATGACCATCATTTCTAAACTGACCTGAAATCAAAAAATCTAATGGCAAGACTCCTTTTGAGTTCCCCTAGATTTACAGACTTCTGCCTGTAAGATCATGCTTTACTTCTAAGTCTTTGATATATTAAGATTCGTAATCTAGGTACTAAATTTCTAAAATCTGTATGCATGGTTGAAAACTGCACTTAGCAATTGGAAGCATAACTTCTGCAGGCTCCATGACCAGAATGAAAGTAAGGGTAACAGAAGGAAAGTAAAGGAAACAGTAAAGTTCTCGGTGCTCGGTCTTCGTTGTGTTAGAAAAGGAGAGGGGCAGCGACAGTGGCAATGGAGCAGAGGTGTGGTCAGACACCAAGGTCACGGCTCAGCATGAGGACGAAGTTTGGCAGCTGTAGCTGCGTGGTTGGGAAGGAGATGTGGTTTCCTAACATGGGCAAAATGCTGTCAGGCCAGGGGCAAATAACGCTGGAAAGAAAGGCTTCACTTCAGAGTAGGTAGGCTACAGCTCCATTTCAAGAAAAAGGACAACATTGCATTGAGAATACTGAAACTTCAGGCAGACTTTATTTCAATGCTATCAAGATCACAGTGTCATGCAATTTGAGGGTTTGTGAACACTTACGAGTTGTACTGGCCGCACAAGAAATGCATAATAAAGGGAGGAGCTGCATGCAGTCATGCCAGAAGAGTATCCTTTCTAACGCTTAAGATTTGCTTTGCGGTAATGTTGATACTTATGTTCATTTAATGGATTGAAGCACATTTATAAAATCAGGGATGGCAGCAAGGCTTATACTAACAAGCAAAAACTGGCAGATTATTTGCACGCTACAGTATTAAGTTTTTTTATGAAGTAGGAAATTAATGTCCATATAGCAAAATTATCAGAGGATCTCAAATTATTTGCTTTGATCTAAGTGAAATGCATATATGTGAATATTTCTGTGGATCCATATGGAAAGCTTATAAAGACCAACCATTCTAAACACCTTGGGGTTTTAAAAATTTAGTAGCTAAATTAAAAATTTAATCAGTGTCACACAGCTATCCAACTGTGAAAGGATAGGGAAGTAACAGTTTGATGTACACTGGCTGTTTACTTTTTAAGGTAGAGTAGATAAATTTTAAGATGAGCTTAAATCTGTCATTTAAAGCATGACAGACTATTCTCCTCTCAAAATTAGTAGGAGCATCTCTATCACTTATCTGTTAAAAAGTAATACTTTTCAAAATCAGTATCAGAACTTGCACATGCAACTCCGCTTCAGAAACAGCTGCCATATTTGCAACAGACAAGAGCCTTTCATATACAATACTTTAATCTGACGTTTTTTTTTAGAAATAAGGCTCTTTAATCCTCAGGATTTAAGCAAAGTTATTTTCAGGAAAAATACTTTTAAAAAAAAAAAAAAATTACACTTTGTTCATTGGATCTCTGATTCCCAGCAAGTAAAATTAGACAGATTACAAGAAATTGATAAAAGTTTTTTCACTGTGTGCTGGGTCTGGCTGGGATGGGGTTAAATTTCTTCACGGCAGCCTGTACGCTGCTGGCTTTTAGACTGGTGACAAGAACAGTGTTGGTAACACGCTAGTATTTTAGCTGTTGCTGAACAGCCCTTACACAGGGTCAAGGCCACTTCTGTTTCTCATCGTGCACCCCAGCGAGGAGGCTGGGTTGGGCGAGAGCCTGGCAGGGGACATGGCTGGCACAGCTGACCCCAGCTGGCCAAAGTGATGTTCCATACCATATAACCGTGTGCTCAGCAATGAAACTGGGGCGGGAGTTGATCCAAAAATTGCTCAGGGACTGGCTGGGCATCAGTCTGCTGGTAGCGAGCGATTGCTTTAGCATCACTTGTGGGTTGGGATGGTGGTGTTTTTTGTCGTTCATGGGGGTTTTTTTCTTATTCATTTATTAAACGGTCTTTATCTCGACCCACGAATTTTCTCGCTTTGCCCTTCTGATTTGCCCTTCCCCCTGGGAGGGGGAGTGAGCAAGCAGCTGTGGGGTGCTTAGCTGCCTACCAGGGTTAACCCACCACGCACTGACTACCAAATTCAGACTGTAATTCAGTCATCATGTCATGCTCTAATTTGTGCGTTTATTTTAATCACTGTCACACATCTTACTATTTAAGGATTTGCTTAAGACTACATTTTATTACAGACATCACTCCTCCTCTGACCTGATCTTATCTTCATTCTCCCTTCCTTCTGTAGTCATCCTTCTCCCAATTTTCATCATCAAGTTTGGGGTTTGTTTTCCTTTTAGAATGGGCAAAGGACGCATCTAGGGATCAGGGGACATTTTCGCATGTGTTGTTAATAAACCACTTGGCAGTGATGAGAAAGCTAAACTTTTTAGGGTCTTATAGCTCTCTAGTGCATTCTCACAGTGCAGCATCTCTTCTAGAACACTGAATAATTTCTGAAGCGTGGAAGTATGCAATTGCTTGTCAAACATAAAAAACTAGTTTAAATTCTTATAACATGCGCTAAATGTTATAACAAGTCCAGTATAACTTTGCAGAGCTGCTGTTCGCTTGTGGTAGCTTAGCAAAGGTATAATTCACCGAAGCTAAATTGTAGTAATAACATGTGAAAAATGACATTTTTGCTATCCTGTTATTTGCAAAGCTAATTCTAGCAATAAATATCTTCCATTAAAACGTCCCAAACTTGAAACCACCATCCATGCTGGTGGTTTCAAAAATTACCAGCTTGCAAGTATTTTTAATGATGTAACTTTTAAAAGGAAAAATAAGTTAATATATCTTTAGCCATAAAAGGCATTATACCTGCATTTTGAAAAAAATGATGATACTGTTGGTAATGTATGATAAACAAAATTTGTGTTGTACTCTGAGGCTTTGCAAGTATCAAAGAAGAAAATTTTGTTTCTTAGGAGCAGCTGATAGAATCAAAGTGCAGATATTCCAACTAAGAAGGAATAAGTCAAGGTGGCTAAAAAGTGAGAAGTGTCCAACTGATCAGATCAGTTATATTTTCTCTACGGCTGATACTGAAGTAGTATATACCTTAAGCCATCTAATTCTGATAAGAAATCTGTAGGTTCAGTGTAAGTTATCCTTCAGCTGGATAGGGAGAACACTAGACAAGGTGGGGAGAAAAATCCAAACACAAATGTTTAGGACATAAGCAACCCCTAAAAGAGAAGATTGGAAAGGCTTATTTCTTATTAGAGAGTTTATTGCACAGCTTTTTGGATATAGCACATATGCATCTTCCTTTGGAGCATCTGAAGCTGGCCCTTTATCAGAGAAAGATTAGATGGGTGCTCTTCTTCTGGATACTGTAAATAAAAATACCGTGGATAACCATGACTATTGGAAGTGCAGTGCTACGCTATGAAGGCTACCCCTTCACTTGTACTTATTGGGTCCAATAATAAGACTTACTTTGGTTGCTGGCATCAGGCATGGACTCACCTTTTTCCTAGTAAGGATGACTAGTGGAACTACTCGCATCGTAACACGTGCACTGCACCCTTGCAAGCTGATATCAAACATTTGCAAAACACTTGGGGACGTTGCCTAACCATGTGCATCTAATGCCGTTTGACTTGCCCCAGATCATCCGTGTGTGCACTGGACCTGCAAGAGACCTGCATCTCCACTGGAAGCTGGAGACCAGACAGAACAGCCTAGGGAAATCTTAGCTGGCACTGGAGACCTGGAGCTGAATAAAGCTCCTGTTCTTGTTAAAAATCAAATACTTAGTTAAAAGCTCTATTTAGTTTGTTAATTTCTCTCATACCACGTGTCTCTTCTATTGTTTTCTGGATTTATCTTTTCCAAAAACGAATAATACACAGTTAAAACTGAAACAATGATGGGACAGAGTGCAACCTCAGCAAGTTTCTCATTGAAACAGAAGTGGGAGAAGTGGCTGATACGCCATAGGGTTGTGCTGCCATCCAGAGGGACCTGGACAGGCTGGAGAAGTGGGCTGACTGGAACCTCATGAAGTCCAACAAGGAGAAGTGCTAAGTCCTGCACCTTCCTGGGGCGGAACAGCCTCAGGCAGCAGTATATGCTGGGGGCCAGCTGGCTGGAAAGCTCTTTGTCTTTGTGGCTCCATTAGTAGGAGTGCTGCCAGCAGGTCAAGGGAGGTGATGCTTCCCCTCTACCCGGCACTGGTGAGGCCACACCTGGAGTGCTGTGTCCATTTGTGGGCTTTTCAGTATGAGATAGAGATGGAGCTACTGGAGAGAGTTCAGCAAAGGGCCACGGACTGATGGATGTGACTGGAGAATCTTCCATATGAGGAAAGATTGAGAGAACTGGGACTGTTCAGTCTAAGGAATAGAAGGCTCAGAGGGATCTTATCAATGTATATAAATACCTGAAGGGGGGCTGTAAAGAAGACTGAGCCAGGCTCTTTTGGGTGGTGCCCTGTGACAGGACCAGAGGCAATGGGCAGCAACTGAAACAGAGAAGGTTCCCTATGAACATTAAGAAGCACTTTTTCAGTGTGAGGTTGACTAAGCACTGCCACAGGTTGCCTGGGAAGGTTGTACAGTCTCCATCCTTGGAGATATTCAAGAGCCATCTGGACATGGTTCTGGGCAACAGGCTCTAGGTGGCCATGCTTGAGCAGAGAGTGAAATCAGTGTGGTATGTTCCTGTAAAAATGTTCTCAGAGATGTAATAAACACTTTACATAAGAATTGAATAAAGGAGAAATGTAAGAACTCCCAGGAATAGCTGTATTTCTATTAGTTCTATTTATTTGAAAATTCAAAGTTGTTCAGATCTGTTATACTTTTTTGTAATTACGGTTTCTGGCAGAATAATCCTTATCAAAGAATGACCTTTACAGTAGAGAAGATATTTTCTGTCAAGAACAGTGATTGTAGATCAAGTGCCATCAAACTTTTATTGCAGTTTTTACATAGACTTTTTGTTTCTGTGAAGTCATCCCAGGAGAATCAAAGATGGATATTGTTGAGTGTTTATGGATATCTATATATTTAGAACTACAGTATAAAAATGTTTCCCTAAATATTTTTTGTGCTTCTTGGCATGGAAGGCATATCTTCTCTTCCCTTAAAAGAAATAATAGTAATCAGAAACATAGTAACAATTAAAGTTAAAATACAACAGGAGGCTAAATATTGTGATCTTTTAGTACTAAATGTTACAATGATGAAAGTTCTGAAATATTAATGTTTCTCAGAAATCAAACAAGTGCTTAACCAATGAAAAATTATAGTTCCTAACACGCAGATAACACAAGTGACTCACAAAGCTAATATTGTTCTTTGTTTTACAGCGTTGTCCGCACATTTTCGGGTCTGCGAGCCATATACGGACTACAAAGGTCGCTACCACTTCGGTTTTCACTGCCCCCGTCTTTCTGACAATAAATCTTACATCTTTTGCTGTCACCATAACAACACAGTATTTAAATACTGCTGCAATGAGACAGAATTTCAGACTGTTATGCAGATGAATTTAACAGGAAACGCAGATGGATATATGCATAAGTAAGTAAATGAGTTTTAAAGTACTCTTCACCAAACAGTTCCTGGTCTAATACTGTAATTCTGAGGTATGCTTAATGATGGAAGTGATTAGAATAATTGCACAAACAGGGAAGCATTACTAAAATGTTTTTGCTTTTACAGAACTCCTAAAAGAAATGCTATTTTGGCTTTGCTTGCTTTGCTTTGACACGGGCTATAAATATTGTTAGGAGAGCATGTATGTAGAAGTTGCATATAAATGTAACAAATATAAAGTTACATTTTAAAGTTACGAAAGTCTCTCCCCCAGTGTCAGTCTGATCCAAACTGTGTCTAAATGTTTATCGGTAAAAGTAAACCCCAAGGCTGTCTGTAGTGGGGAGAGGGAGTGAGCTGACATTTTCTATATGAACCCAAATGCACTGTCTTGAATTTCTGATGTCACTGACCTCGAGGAACAGAGTGTGTTTGCTGGCATACCAACATTGTGTGGTGTTCTTGCCTGTTCCCTGGGTACTTCCATGTGCTTCTTGGGGCTTCTAAGGTAAATGCCAGCAACGCTTTTGGTAAAGAACCAATAAGTAGCAAGTAGATCTTTTGCTACTGATTACCTATGTATGATGACAAAATCTTCACTTTTGGTCTGTCTTCCATTTAGTATTTGACATTCTGGCCACACTAATCTGCTGTGATTTCTCTTGGTGAAGAAGGCAACTTTCATCTGATGTAACCCCCAGGGTCAAATTCTTATCTATCTGCTTTCCCCTTGTCATTTTATTCCGGTATTCAGCGTCTCTAGGGCAAGGAAGAGGCAGATAAAGACAACTGGAATTCCAGTCTATTGATTTTTGTTTACAACAGGGATTTTAGTGTTTTCTTCTGCGGTGCAAAAGTCAGTCGGTGTGTTGTCATTCATTCCTACGGAAGCAGGTGCAAGACTGCGAGGAGGCTGTGGTGCTGGAATACTGATGTTGGCTCTTTAAACTCACTGTATGCAGCTGTGTCCAGCAGCTGCAAACTGTCTCCTTCCTTAACAACGACTCCTCATACAGCTCTGCCTAGAGAAGCGTGAACCTTGCGTAGATGTAGAAGTTGCCTAAAGTCTAACTTTACAGGTGTTAAAGTGACAATCGCCTACTATAAAGAAGTCCGCGTGCTGTGTAGTGTAAAAGAAAGATAAAAATAGACTCTACCCATATAAGATACCTTTATATCAATGTGGATCTATACTGTCTTGTTATTGTATGTTCAGCTGTGCCCTTGAGGTGAAATTTCCTTGCCTTGGCCTTCTAGTGCGTCTGGGAACATCATGAGGACATATCACAGAGAACACTGGGGACACGCTTGAAATCTATTAAACAGGCCTATTAAAGGGCATCCATTTTCTACATGCTTTGTGCAGTCCGGACCGTCTAGAGACTGGTAGAACCCCTCACCTGGGGCTACCCAACTCTGCCAACATATATGCCTCCAGGCAACCTGGGGGAGTTTATACCACGGAGTGCCCCAGTGCCCCCATGCAATGCATACTTTACGTATGCTCTGTGGTAAAAGTCAGACGTGCTCCCCTTTTGTTTACGGGGATGACCATGCTACCACGGCAACAGTCGGATACCTGCCTGAAGAGAGGTCCTCACAGGACTCTCGGTAGAGATGGGCTGTGCGTGTCGTCGTGGACACAGCCAGAAACTGCTTCACACTCAGAGCAATAAAAAGAGAGTCTCAAGAACGGACTAGTGTGGCGATTGCCCCCAGGTGTTCCCAGTTCTTTGTCTTGCACACGGCAAATTTGAAAACCCTGCCCAACACTGCTGAGCACCCAAGTCTCCCTAACAGGCAGCTTCATCACAGAGTTTGCGATGGCACTGACCCAATTGAAGTTCAGCCAAGTCCAAAGCCAATGCTTCAGGCGTTTTCCAATGTCTCAGCAGCTACTCTGTGTAGTCATGGCCAGAGCTTGCTAAGGTACGGCCCTTCTGTTCTTCCTTCCACCAACCACCTGAAATGGAAAGGCCAATCAGCCACTTTCCAAAGCAGACGTGCGCAAAAGAACAGGTACAGTCTGATTGCAAAATATATCCTGGGATGTAGAACATTCCTCTGCCCCCTGCGTTCTCTGTTTGCATGCCCGCTCACCCCACAGAAATAAGTATAGGGCTGTTCGTATGATTGGCCTGTTGTATGTGAGCAGTTCCTCAGTGGGAAAAAGGTAATTTGGCATTCTGTGAACCACAGTATTTATTTTAATGAAAATATTTAGAGCATAATGTATGCTATTAATTTTCATTTATCAATCTGTTTGTTTTTTTTTTTTTAAATAAGTCACCTCATTCAGTTGTGACAGAGAAAGAGCTACCTCTGTAGTCTTTGTTGGTAAGATTCATGGTTGAGAACTGCATGTGGACTGTATGTCTGCAGTCCAGAATTTCCTGTGGACGTTAGCTATGTGCTGATCTTTTGCAAAGGTCGTGGAATCATGCTAGATACAATAAAAACTTTCTGGAAACGTAGCTTAGAGAAGTGCCAGAGTGGAACCAGTATTGCCTTTTTGTAACATCCTGAACCATCACTTCTGATAAATCAGTCAAGGCCAGGAAACATGAAGAGACGCTAACTTTCTATGTAAAACTCCACCAGTGTAGTGAGACACAGAGAGAGAGATCTCCTCACCCTAACTTCACTGACATTGGTGGAAAACCTCCTAATAATTTTAGGGTGCTGTGGAGGGGCAAAAAAAAGTGAAGCCTAGATGCCTACATTAAAAACATTGTAAAAAGCATCTTTCTTAGTATACTTGGACTTTATTTAACATATACGATAATTTAACTTTCTTTGGATTCAAATACATCCAGGGTTCACTTTACAGTAACAAAGTCAGCTCTTTGTTTAGATCTAATTTCACACACCACTGAAAAAAATTCTGATAGAACCTATTGTACTGTGGCTGGGGAGAATTATTTAGGACATGGGAATAGCAATGAACGGAAAAAAAAAAGGATTATAGTTTTCATGGAAGATTGATTCAATATTATTATCTGGTTTATTTCAATATTATTATTCAGTTTATTTTTCCCCTTAGTCATCCTTGTGATCATCAAAACAAATTTCTTGGTTTATAATACAGTTGAGGGAAAAAATTAATGAAGTGACTTGTAAATTCTGTCATGGCACAGCTGAAAAAACACATTTGTCTTATACAGTCACACAATATAACTATAACCAAGTTTATTTACATTTTTCCTTACTATAACAAAAGATTTCTATGTTTTTATAAGTGCAGATTACTGGGCTGTTATATCTTTGCGATCATGCAAATTAATCAGTCTATAATATTTTTGAATGTGAACAATTCTTTTAGTATTAAATATAGAAATACCAATTATGTCTAACAGACAAATAAACTTATGCCAGCCAAAGTATTTTTCCATAAAACTTTTCTAATTAGTTGTTTAAGTATTCTTAAAAATAGTATTCACTTGAATCTAGTATTCTTTCTCTCTCAGATTTTCTATTATGCATATTTTGGTGGATTATCAGCAGTGATACTATCCTAGGGGTCCTTAATCTGATACTGGAACAGTGTCATGGCAATCTGTAATGCATCCATGGTTTTCCTTATCTCTTATTCCAGTTTTTCAGGGTTGGAATGGCTCTTGCACACCACACCACAACATTGCATTGAAAGCAATGTGAGGATACAATAGCACTATCTTTCTCCATGTACAGCGTTGCCCCCTGCAGAGCTGGCATTTGCTTAAATATCTAAATATCTCCCAGAAAGTAATGTTTGCAA